>JBAMYA010090912.1:0-21790 GCA_037176975.1 Arrhamphus sclerolepis | reverse complement strand
CGATGGACTGGCGACCTGTCCAGGGTGGACCCCTGCCTTTCGCCCGAAGTGAGCTGGGATAGACTCCAGCAGACCCCGAACAGGAAGTAGCAGGTATAGATGATGGATGGATGGATTAATAAAGTGAAATTCAATTGAACTCTTGGGCTTGGTTGGTACTGTGGATTATTACAGTGGTAACTGCACTTTTCAACCAAAGAGGTGTGCTAAAGAGCAGAATCTTGTGTGTTGTTGCTCTGTCAAATGTTATGGGTTACATTCATTTGCAGTCCACAGTTTGTAGGTGCTCTTTCCAAAAAGCTTTGAAATCCCTGCAGTGCACCTTTACGTCATTGTGTACTGAAGGACATATGTCTGACCCCACACATCCTTCACATAAATACAGCTTCACAGTCAGGACTTTTAGTTTGAACTCTGGGAACTCATTACATCACTGTCCCCCCTCCGCCTGTCTTCCTGTGTTTTGAAAAATACTTCTCAACTGTGTCAAGAGACCTTTAACTTAGAATATTTCTAAGTGTTGTAGCAGGGAGTGTTTCTGTGGTCAGTCCCAGTGAGAAACAGCTGCAAACACACACACACACACACACAAAGGGAGGCTTTGTAGCCACCATTGGTGCTTTGGTTAGGTGGAAGCTACAGGTTTATACCGTTAGCTGTGGTCTGGCCTTTGAAGCTATCCACTTTCATACATAATAACCTTCAGCAGTCCTCAGTGTAGTTTACACTGACCACACAGGCACAAAACGGCTTAAGATGTAGAGCAAGGCAGAAAGTTCTCTAGAAAAACCTATTTTTAAGAAATGGTTTCAGCTGACTAGAAATGAGGATGGTGTTGGTGTGATGGAGGTCTGTGAATGTTTGTACCTGGTCTGCGTCTACGTCTGCCTGCGTTTCCTTCAGCTGCAGCTGCTTATGCAACCTGGTCGCCCTTTCCAGGAGCTCCACCACAGCGCTGCAGCTCTCTTCACTTCTTGAGCTCCCAAAACGAGACATTAACCTCCTGAGCACCCTGTCATCGCACCTGGTTGTGAGGATAAGTGCGAAGATGTAGTAAATCAGTCAAAGTAGAACTTGTTGGGCAACTTGGAGCCAATAGATGCTGACAATAAATCAACTAGCAGTGGTACTCTGTGTTTATTTCTTTTTCAAACTCAATATTATAGCAAGCATAAGTCCAAACTAGCTTATTGAAAATCTACTTCTTTGTCCTAATTATCACTTCCAAAAAGAGGTTGAAAGTAACAAAGCAAAAAGTACTACTGTATGAATTTTCAAGTACCTGTGCAGTAGTTTTTCTGACAGTTTTCTGACAGTTTCTAACCCTTATTTTTATAAGAAGGTTCACTGCTTTATCTTTCTTTACTGATTATATATATTTTATTTTCAGTTTCCCAAAATTGAGGCGACTTCAGCCTACTTGGATGGGACAGTAACATCTGGCATAACTACACAGATCAGAGGCCAACATATTATTGCATATTGTTTACACTTTTTTTCCCTTCATATCTGACAAGAAAGAATATTAAACCTCCACTTGGGATTATTAACCGTTGGAGAGATAACTGGCCAATGCACTGCGTCAGTAGTTATTGAGTTTGGTTATTCTTTGTTTCTCTTAAGTTTGATTGGAAAGCTTTGAAAGTGTGTTCAGTTATCTTGGTTGAATCATACTTCTGAGGGCTAATCTTTTTAATTTCAAAGCCTAAAAATTTCACCTTTACTTTCTTTTCTTTTAGATGTCAGTGAATGATGAACAGTGAATTTCTTGTGGTCTCTTCATTGTGTTTAGTTATTATTAACTTTTACAATGCTGTTGCAGTGGGGTGTTGTGAATACATGCAGGAAGCTCAGTCAGGCTCCTTCTGGCTCCTCCCCCTGCCCAGGTGCAGCATACAAGGACTTAGTTGGGCCAGTTTGTCCCCCTTCACTTGCTGGTATCTGAAGGTGGCAGCCTTTTGGTTTGTCAGGTAGGTTTTGACTCAAGTGCTTTTGATTGGCCACTTTTGCTTGTGTTTATTTACTGGAGTTTCTGATATCTGTTAATTGCGTTGTTAGTTTTGTTTGTGCTGTTGGACTTTGTTAACTTTTTTTGTTCTCTTGTTTCATTGTGGACTGGGTGTCATCAAGTGGGAGGGTAGGCGCTGTGGTGAGGACCTCACTCTGCATGAAAGTAGGTACTGGGACACTTATTGCATGTTGTGTGTTGGTTTGTAGTGTTGCACCCAGGCTGGTGAGGGGGGACACTTTGTCAGTAGTCCACCTCCCACTGAGGACCCCAGCTCACTTATTTGTTTTTTTTTTTGTTTTGTTTTTTATACTGATCACATGCCTGCATTTTCTTTTTCCCCACTATTTTTTATTTTATCATTTTTCTAGGTTTAGTTTTGATTAATTTGCAGTATTTTTCATTATTTTAATAAAATCATTTTCTCATTGAATCTATGGTCTCTGTGTCCTCAGCCCTGAATTTCTGTCCTATTTAGACTCCTGTTTTTATATTGTGGAGTGGTCTGTCCCCAGATGTCTTTGTTGGCCCTTAATTTAGCCTTTACATCCATAATTACCAAACTGGTGTAGAGCACTCAAAATAATGAAAGGCAGAGGTGACGAACTCCATTTCATCCTGGGCCACATCACCATGGTTACTGTTAAAGGGACAGTTATTATTTTACTTTCTCAACCAGCAATGCTGTCAGATTTTTTGCTAGTTCTTGGACTCGGTTGTAAAAGTGAAATTTTGAAAAATTTGAAATGACACAGTTCACAACTTATCATAAAATTGACACTTTTGTACTTTTTTTTTTTTTCCCTTAACATTTTCAAGACATTTTTCCATTTTAAAAACTGTCAAAATGGAGAATTTTCAAAATATCACAGCTTGACTTCTAAAATCACAAATTAAAGTTCACTTTTTTAAAAAAAAAAAAAAAAAAAAAAAAGCTAATTTTGTTAAAATGCAAAATTTTGAAAGGGCAAGACTTTAAAAAAATAAAATTTTTCTTTTTTTCCTACAAGACTTACCATCCTATATGTGTAAAATATCAATTCCTGGCAACATTTTCACATCAAATTAAAATGGCTGTAAAATTGTTCATTTTAAATCATTTCAGGTTTCCTCAAAACCACAAATATTTAAGTTTTTGTTCCAAAACTTGACAATGAGCAACTCTTTGTAAAATCATTTGCTAAATCCTGACTTTGACGTAAAGCAGCTGCTCTCCACCTCAGTTATTCCACTTTTTCACGCCAGTACTGAATTGGCTGTATTGAAGTCTCGTCTTTGCTCGCGCTTGTGGGCCAGATTTGGTCTGCAGGCCTCAACGTTGACACATGTTCTCTAAGGCATGCAGAAGTGCAAATAAAGAAACAAATCTAAGGATGACATTTTAGACTACACAACATTTTCTCTGACTCTTGGTAGTCAAAAAAGAAGAATCTACTCCATACAGTATCTTGGAGTTAATTGTGAGCTAGCAGGTTGCTCACTGTCATTTTGAAAACATAGAGATGTGTTGTACCTTTGACCGCAGCAGGACAGCCTGGTCAAGGTCCTCTTGACCTCATCCACCTGTCTCTGCTGATCGCCAGTCCACCTGTCCTCCTCTTCATCCGAGGCTGCCTGACCCTCCACTGACCGAAACAGCTGCTCCTCCACTAGCCATCACAACAAACAAGTATTAACATTATGGTTATAATTGTTTATGGTGCAACATAAGCATTGTGTTGTAACTTCTTTATTCTTTCTCTGTTTTTATTTATGAGTAAGTGGAATGAAAAAACAAAACAAAAGCTTTGATGGAACTGAGTTTGAAGCTATGAGGTTTTAAGAAAAATGAATGATGATTTTGTTTGCTTCCCTTTGCATTGGTCTGTAAAATGGGGAGTCACTGGAATCTTTGAGAATTCTAGAAGGGTAAGTGGTTGGCTAGAATTGTTTTCTTTTTAGTTAGCCTTTAATATTACAGAAGCAGACATTTGGCTCTAACATTTTACACTTTTGAGGAAAAAGACAACTTACTCTTGTCAGGGGTGATCACAGCACGCCCTGTTGGGGAACAGCGGTCATGTTGGGTGCCTGGGCAACACCTCTGGCCTGGAGTGCTGCTAGTGTTCAGTCGTTGCTCTGCCCTGGTGCACCTTGGGAGCTGTAGTTGTGACACGTCCGACCTTAAAGAGGCAGCTGTAAGTTCAGTGTCATGTCGCTGATCTACATGGTCCCTACACATGCATGTCTGTGCTTCCAAAGAAGCTAAACTGCATTTCAAGTTTGCATGGATGAGAAGAAATTCTATTCAAACCAACTGGAAACATCAAAGAACGGATAACGTAACACAAAGAAGTGTGTAATATTCCACGTCTACAACTGCCATGATGATTTTACAGAGGCCTGTGATGCTGTACGCCAAACCTGGGTGGAGTAATTGAAGCCAGACATTTTATCTTTCAGGTATTTTGCAATAAGGTGAGTGAGGCGTAGAGTGTTCTCATCAGCATGCAGGATTTTATGATTTTAAGAAATTAAAGCAGACTGCTCTTGAAAAAAAAAAAAAAAAAAAGTGTTGTGCAACATGCAGTTTTCTAAAATCAGTTACATGCACAACATTTAAATATTCCCTTATGTTATGGTCATATTCGAGCATTTGTTTCTGATGAAAAGCCTGCAGCAGTAATTTGGGCAGATCAATGACTCTGTAATGGTTTGACTTTTCTCGGTTTCTCCGGCTTTCTACTCTTTTACATCGAGGGAAATCTGATAGGGGGCCTTCATAAATCACTGCATAAGTGTTTCCAGATGTCTTGCCGGAGAAAGGGAAAAGAGAAATCCTCAAAAAGATTTTCAGCAGCCTGAGTCTGAAGAACAAAACGAAACAAAACAGAAAAGTCATGGAGCACTCATGCTTAGATCCTGCTGGCAGGAGGAAAACTATGCTGTGAGACAACATTACAACATATTCTGCATCCAAGAACTATTTCAGCCTTCTTTGTGCAACACTGAAGGGAAATGGCCTGAACAACTGAAAAGTCTGTAATTGCAGCTTGATTTCAAGTAATCAATCAGAGAGATGTGTTTAAGTTACGGTGGGGGCTACAGCTGAGGGAAAAAAAGGAGTTTTTGAGAGCCCACAGCTGTAGTTGGACCCTGCATGGACGTAAGCACACAAAACTCTGGTTGCGTAGAGGCCCTCGCACTCAGGAATGAGCCAATGACGCCTTTGTCACACACACTCTGACTAACTGCAGGAACTTGGATGCAGAAGTTGCAGAGTCCAAGGCAAGGCCACACTATTCCTCTGATTTATATTAAAAAAAAAAAAAAAAGTAGAAAATTATGTGGCTCAAATGATCGTCATACATGGGCCAGTAAAAATCACATAAAAAGCTGATTCTGACTTGTTTTAGACAACATCAGCAGCATCAAGGGCCAGATGGATGAAATTCTCTGTTCCAAGATTAAAACTGGATGTTCGAAGGCAGAAATGTACATATGCAATCTTTTAGCTGCACGTACGTAAGGTTCTCATTTATAAAATTCAATCTCTCTGAAAGTTAAACATGCACATGAGTTTGACTTCCACCACATGGCAACAAAGGCTGCTGTGGCTTAGCAACTAAAGCAGTCATCTGCCAGCGGGGAGGTTGGCAGTTCTGTTCCTGACCTTGTAGTCCACAGAGGACCAAGTGTGTTTCTAATAATTAAAAAAAAACACTACAGAGACTCAAAAAACTAGTGCACAAATGTGAGTGTAAATTGGTGAAAGTATCTTGTCGCGTTAGAACACACGTGTGAAACTCAAGGCCTGAGAGCCAAGACAATCACACGCTCATAAGTGCCTGTTTGATCAAAAACTGGAATAACTGAGGTGGACAGAAGCTAGTTTAGATAAGAAAAAAAGTCATGATTTTGGAAAATATTGTCATTTTAAAAACAGACATTACACTTTTTTGCAAAATTTGCAAAAGTCACAATTTCACAAAAAAAAAAGATCAAAGTTGGAATTTTGTCAATAAGTTAGGATTTTTCAAAAGTAGATATTGTGCAACAAAAATTGTACCTTTAAGTTGAAAAAAAAGGTTTTGTGAAATTTGTGATTTTGAGAAGAAAAGTCTAAAACTCCTAATCCTTTTAATGTGCTGTTAGCGATGCTTCGAAAGGTTTGTAAAACTTACATTCAAGTCTTTCTAGTTAGTGATTGATCAGAGCATACAGACCACCTTAAATGCATTAATAATGTAAAGTTTGTCCAAAAAAATCCAAACCTTTGCATGACAAAAGTCTCGGTTTTCGAACAAAAAGTCTCAATTTAGCAAAATTCATAATTTTAAACAAAATTGCTTTTTATGAAAAAGTCATGATTTTTGATTTTAACTTTTACAATAAAATTTTCTGCACTGCGGCAGCCCAGATGGGTCAAAGGCGGAGGCAGAATTTCCCCACGGGGATGAATAATAGTAAAAAAAAAAAAAAGAAATCTTAATTTTATGATGATAAGTTTGTGAAATTTGAGATTTTATAACAAAAAAAAAAAAAAAAAGAAGTCTCATTTTAATCATTGGTTCACTGGATGTACAACATAAATTTGTGATTTAGGGACAAAAGTACAAAAGAAATTTTGTACTAACAAGGAGCTGAATTGACTAACTAGCTATTAAGAAACAGAGTGTAGATGGCAGCAAAAGAAAAGCAGAGCAGCCATCCTCTGACATGACTGTTGCTCACAGCTGGATCTACACAGTAATGCCAAACGCATTCGCTCAACCATCCAAATAATCGAAAATCAGACTGTTTCTACAAACAACTGTGAAGGAATGGGTCGCTCTCAGGAGCTCAGAGGATTCCAGCGTGGTACTGTATATAGGATGCCACCTGTGCAACAAGCCCAGTGGTGAAATTTCCTCTCTCCTAAATATTCCAAAGTCAACTGTCAGTGGGATTAGAACAAAGTGGAAGTGATTAGGAATGACAGCAACTCAGCCACCAAGTGGGAGGACACGTAAAGTGGCTGAACGGGATCAGCAGATGCTGAGGCACCAACTTTCTGCCGAATCAGTCGCTACAGACCTCCAAACTTCACGTGGCCTTCAGATTAGCTAAAGAACAGTGTGTAGAGAATTTCATGGAATGGGTTTCCATGGCGATCAGCTGCATCCTGTGGTGTACCCTCCCCACAAGTATAGCGTGTTATAATACAAAATGTATACTCACAATATAGTGTATTAGAACTGTTAAAAAGTTCAGTAAGTCATACACGCACCCTCCTCTTATTGTCTGTCTCACGCAGCAGCATAAACAGAGCACAGGCCTCACTGCCACTGAGGCAGATATACAGTTCACATCAAAGTTAGAGTTCAGCTTAAGGTGCACTCCCGAGCTGTTTTGTCACCTGACAAAAACAGTGCGTGCATGGTGTGTCTTTGGGCAGGCGGCATATCTTTTCATGGTGTGTCATCAGGTAGCAGGCAACCTGCCAATATCTTCATGAGGTGTGTGTGGCGTGGTGTGCAGAGTGTGTGCTTATGGAGGACACCTGTGGGTCAGTAAACAGTTACCAGACACCATCGGGACTGGATCATGGAAGAGTACCAAAGATGAGACGACCCAATACACCAATAGGACTAGACTGACACAGCATTAAACACGCATCTAGTCAAAAGTATATAACCTGTTGTATTGCTGTGGAAGTTCAATTTTTTTCTGCAGAAACAACTCAGGCTTTGGACCCTGCGATGGAATAAAGCTCTTTTTAGACCCAGGATTTTTTTTTTTTTTTGTTTCCTGTGCTTGTTTGACTTTGTGTCCTATTATTTTTGAAGCAGTTTTGTAAGGAAAAAGCAAAGGACTTAGATTTCTAAAATACAACGCAAGTCTTCGACCCAAGGAACAAGCTTCATCATTTACTTAGCTTGGTCTTCAAACTGGCCTGAACTCCTCCACATCGATCCAAGCCACACATCACCAAGTGCAATGCAAAGTGTCAGATGCAGTGGTGTAAAGCACGCCACCACTGGACTCGAGAGCAGTGGGGACAACTTCTCTGGAGTGAAGAATTGTGCTTCTCCAGCTGGCAATCTGATGGACGAGTCTGGGTTTGGCGGTTGCCAGGAGAACAGTACTCGTGTATTATGCCAAGTGTAAAGTGTGGTGGAGCGGGGATTACGGTGTGGGGTTGTTTTTCAGGAGCTGGGCTTGGCCCCTTAGCTCCATGCTCCCAACTTTGTGGGAACAGTTTGGCCCCTTCCTCTTCCAGCATGACTGTGCACCAGTGCACAGAGCAAGGTCCATGAAGACCTGGATGAGAGAGTTTGGTGTGGATGAACTGGACTGGCCTGCACAGAGTTCTGACCTCAACATGATAGAACACGTTTGGGATGAATTAGAGAGGAGACCGAGAGCCAGGACTTCTGGTCCAACACAAATGCATCACCATGGTTACCTCACAAACGCTCTTCTGGAAGAATAGTCAGAAATTCCCATAAACGCACTCCTAAACCTTGTGGACAGCCTTCCAAGAGGAGCTGAAGCTGCTACAGCTGCGAAGGTGGTCCGATGTCATATTGAACCCTGTCGATTTAAGAATGGGATGAACTGAAGTTCATATGCGAATCAAGGCGGGTGAATGAATACTTTGGTGATCTAGTGTAGGTCTAAACACCCATGATCAAACTAGAGTATGTTATTTAAAAAAAAAAAAAAAAAAAACACTGTTAGCCTAATTTCTTAATATTGTGTTGTTTACCGTTGAATTTCTACATCATCAAATGTGACTTTAAGGCCTCTGAAAATGTGTGGGTGCTTAATCTGAGAAATAAGGGATGTGTGTACATTTGCACCGTACGTCCTGTGTTTATAAACACCAGTTTGTGTGTAGGAAGACTTGTATACATATGCAGCTCGTTTATATCTTTACTTTTGAGAGAAGCCTTTTTGTCGTATTTTGACAGTGATTCTGTCCCAGAAGTGGACGGTGGGTCTGCTGAACACAGACGCCTGAAAGTGTGACGGGATGCAGCAAATACAGACAGAATCTGATCACACCTCATCAAAGAGTCATTTACATCTTTGAAAGCTATAAAATGCCTTTTGTTTTTCTTACATTACATCTACAAATCTTGTTTATTTTTTAAGGAACCACTCAGACTGACATACAAAACATTTTACAACTGGGCTGACTTAACATAAAATGTGAACATTGATTCATTTTTATATCAAAATCATGATATATTTTTAAAGGATGAGGTTTTATGGATTTCACAGGCTCGTGAAAGACAGTTTCTCGTGTATCGTATCAACCAAAATTAAGAAATATATTGTGATATAAATTTTAGCCCTATTATAGATAGAAAGGAGAAACTCACAGAATTAATCAACATTCAACCCCTTTGTCAGCATTTTGTCTCTTTTCTTTGGGAGAGCAGCTCCGTGTTACTAATTTGATTCTTTTTCACATGCCAGTCGCTCCAAATCATTTGGAGGATCAAGATGCAATTTATTTGGACATTTATCTGCTGAACAATTAAAAGTCAAAAAGTAGTTTATGAGAGAAATAAAACTTTTAAATGTATATTGTTGTGTCCATAGAAGTGTGGTTCTAGATCTTCACACTGGAAAATCTCCAGTGGTTTAAGCTACTCCGTAGCCTATAATATAGTATAATTATCTTACCATCCCTAAAGGCACACGCAAGAAAGTATACTTTTACATGATGTGTGCTGTTGTACTCTGCCAGGACATTTTTAATTAATTGTATCCTGTGTTCTGTTAGCAAATGTTTAAAGCTGTACTTGAGGTTGGTGGAAGTTGCTTCAGCTGTTTGCTGTTAGCTGAGACCCCCAGAATCCTCCTTGTGTTTACTACAGTGCGGCGCTAAAGTGGGCTTTCCATTAACAAATCCCTCTCATCTCCCACAAAAGAACTTTTCTTTCTTGTGTGTTCAGTCAATGACACTCATCTTTATATGTGGGGGTAAAAGTCCGCTGCTCATCAATTAAATCTTGAGTTGCATTTGCATATAGAAGCAGTTTTTTTTAAATAAAATTCAAATTGTGAATATGATTAACATCACTTCCTAATACAAAGGATACCTTTAACGTTTACAGAGAGCAAGCAAAGTGCAAAAACCAGCCGAGTGAAACACGAGAAGGTATTAAAGTTGAGGAAAATGTACAAGGAGAGAACTCCAAAGATGTGGTGGGTGGCACAAGTTTATGTGATACGTTGTGTGTGATGTGTTTCTGCTGATGTGAGCATACCTCCAACCCCGAAAGAGTGAGAGCTGAGCAGCAGGGAAAGTTAGTCCACAGGGCTGTATGAGCTGCTGGAGAGTACACCCATTTAAAGGGCCCAGACAGTTTTTGTTTTTAGGTGAGGTAAAGGCGTAAATATGTTCCCTTCTCTGTGCATCCAGTAACCCAGTGTGACAGGGATCTGCATTCTCACCATCATGAGTGACAAATTCAACCTCCGAGCGATTCCAGAATGTCCCGGCATGCATGTTGCGAGTTGCACGTTTACCTTGTGTGGACATAAACATGTCAAATGAAACTCAGCAAATACAACTTCTGTCTGCAATGATACAAATTTGCCGTTATGTCTCCAGTTTCCCGAAGACGCAAGGTTCACCATTCAGGTCAATTTGAAGATTTAAAGGAATTATCTTTAATTCTGCATTCATATGTGGTGTGTATTTTAGGAATTCTGAGCTGTACAGGGCTATACATGCACATTTGGCTAACCTCGAACAAAATAAACTGAATTAACACTGTGTCCTTGCATGTGTTTGCTTAGAAGATTCTTGTATCTCGCTTCATACATTTATTTCAACTCAAGGTAAATGCACAAGTCACAGTGGAGGTGTTTGTAACTTTATTTCGTAACTCATGCTAGGTGGTGAAGAAAGAGAAAATATCAACCTCCCTCCATACATAAGGGTATGTCAAAATGAGCTAATTCCAAAAATCTTGGAGTATCCCTTTCAAAGACATGCAATGGCAGCACCTGCTCCCTACAAGGCTGTAGCTCTTCTGCTGAGGCAGATAAATGGCCTCGTAGACACTCCTCTCTCCCTGCTCTCAGGCACCACGCAGGGAGCATGAAAGGCCAGGAGATTATGCCTCCCTGGGGGCCTGCCTTTGCAGGGCGAGGGGTTAGGGGCATGCAAAGAAAGATGGTGAAATGAAAAGGAGCTTTAAAGCTGCACAGAGAGAGAGAAACTGCTGGACTGCATAGAGACACCAGGTGTCAAAGGGACATGTGAACTGATAATGCTGAGGCTCAAATAAAGCAAAAACTCACTCATAACAGGGGCTTTTGAAAGTCAACTACACAAGGAGGATCAATGAATCCATTCCTCTCTAGCAAAACATGTCTGTTAGTTCATGAACAAACAGCTGAGTGTTTGCCTCTTCCTCCAGATGGTGACTCTCCTCCCCCTCAACTTTTTTTTGTTCCTCTCCCCATGTTTCCTATTGTCTAATCCCTCAGACACCATAGAGCTATGTAGTGACGGATGCTGGCAGCCTTTATATGAATAAAACAAAGCCAAAAAAGAGAGAGACAGAGAGAGGGAGAGAGAGAGAAGATAAATGTCACAGTTGTATTGGATCATAAAAGGATACAGACTTTGTTCTGGTGATGAAGTACAGCTGAAGGCGTTACTCCCGTATGGCTCTCAGCCTGGGCTCTCTTTTCATATTTGAGCCAAAGCAATCACATGCATGTTACACCCACACGCCATGAGTTCAAAGTGACTGCCCCGTTTTTAAACTTTCACTTGCTGAGATATTGAGGATTCCCCCAAATGACAAAACTGCACATTATCAATACACGACCACAGCATCACCATTCATTAAAAAAAGTAATAATTCAAGATGCAAGTCAGATACGGGAGAGTTCAAAGTTAAAGTACTGTTAGTTTGGTTACGAGGGCTCGTGCACCAGTACAGATTCACGTATAAGAAGTAATATTCCTGTTTGTGGTGCATGGTGAGTTAAATCAAACAGACTTTCATAATGATCAATACTAGTCTCTAACTCAGAATATCAACCCTCAGCAAAACAAAACCCAGCACAGTAAAGTGTTTCAGAAAGCGTCTGAATGCCGTAATTTGTTGCTCTTCTGAAAATGTAAGGCTCTAACCAGACGTGTGAAGCATCATAAAGATCTATGAGCATTAGCAGTTTACTCTTTGATTATAACTGTGCTTAAGCGTAAAATGGTGAGATTCAACAAACATCAGCTGTCACTCAGCCTGCAACCCAATATCTAGAAGTCTGGAAGCTCTGGATTCAGCAGCACTTGAGTTAACCTCATTATTTGTCGCAGCAATTTAGAAATGCTGCTAAAAGTGTTTCACCAGACTACCCAGTCTATACGCTCCATCACAGTTGAGTCAGCCATCGAGTTGATTTCTAAGATAACTGTCACATTGCTTTGTAGCAAGAAATGAAAAGGGACCAATCGCTGCTTTATCAAACTCAAATCTTTAAACACCTAAAACAACACCGTTCTCAATGCTGGCTCAGAGGATACCATGTGACTAAACTGAGGGATCTAATGAGAATGTTCATGGGGACTTGGTTGCTAAGATCCATAGAACAAGGTTATTGTTCATTTTGGGGGCAGAGTGAAAGATGTGAATGGAGATTGATGAGAATAGTCCGTCTGTTGAGGTTTCCACTCAATGGAGCTCTCACTCGCCTTTGTTGTGTTGAATTATTTGCTATTACAACATCAATGGAAGGGCTGTGAAAAGGCTGTGCTCAGTCTGCATCCACAGGCAGAGTCTGGGATTTAAGCAAGCATGTTGTGACTGCTGAATGTACCATTTAGAATATTCTAAATGCAGGTAGTAGTGGGAACTCAAATTATATGTGTACGTTTGGGCATAAATATGTCCAAATAGCAGCATAATGGAGACATTACAAACAGTTAGAGTTATCCGCATTCTACAAAAACCAGACTGGCAGACTGATTATATGCTTGGAGCAGGCACGACTGACACAGAGGTAAACATTAAACCAAGAGCTTTGTACTTTAAAAGTCCAATTACACCCTCTCTTCCACCAAAATGAATATTTTTGAACGACAGAGGAGCTGAGGCAGGACCAGCCTACCACACACGAAGCCTGCGCAATAAACCTAAACACAACAGGGCTGAAAATTGCAAGAATCAACCACATCAAACCTTCAAAATCGTATGGCAGAGGTTTCCAGGCATTAAGCCAGAGGTAAACAGAGTCATTTACATTCTGCTCGAGGAGGAATTATAATTCTTTACGGTTTGTTCTAGCCACAAAGGCTCCTGTAATCCACCAAACCGCCAAAACAAAGCTTTGTTTCTCATGACATGGTGAACAGCTAGACTTGTTTTGGTCACGTCTGACAGATGGTTTGAGCGAACGGAGGTTCATGACTGATCTATTCACCGACGCCGCGTCCTTCGGTCAGGATTTCATCAAACTGCCACGAGAGGAACCTTTTTCATTCATCTATCTTTTTTGGATATTTTTGGACAAACAAGTTTACCTTTGCCTTGGTAAAATGGTTTTAATTCACACTTAAGCAAATTGTTTTTCTGCTTCATCTTTCTCTCAAAATAGTTGCGTAGAGTTTTTTATCAAAAAAGTCCATAGCTTCCAGTATCTCTGAAACCAGGTCTCATCTGGTTTACATTTTGATTACTGTTGTTTGTCTCTTACTCGGGTCAATCTCTGAACCTGTCTTCTATCATTACATGATTGAGTCTCTGCCATGACGTCCTCGGTAGTTCTGTGAGCTACATTCATCATCGTTCATGTGCTTTATAGTGCCATACGCAGTAGGGAGTTGTTGCAGGAGACGATCAGGATGGGGCTTCAGAGTTACTCTGGGTGTTTTTCTGCTGATAGCACGGAAAGAAGACCGCATCATTGTTGATGTGTAGCAAAGTGTGACAAAGTAATACAAACTTGTCTCAAGAGACTACCAGGACAGGCGTGCAAAGTTACTTTGGTTTTTGGAAATAGTAGACTCAGAAGACCACCAGAACTGGAAATTAAAATCGACATCTTGAGATGGAAAAGCTCATTTGTGCTGGTTTAAATAAAGAATTGTCTTTACCTGTAGTAGAGGAGCTCTGATTCCAGCTGGACGATGCGCCTCTGCAGATCCGGCACGTTGCTGGCCTTTACCTCCAGTTCCTTCACTTTATTCAGTCCTCTCAGCAACGCCTGCCTGGCCTCCTCCACCTTCCTCCTCATGCCCACCTGCTCCTTCTTCAGAGCCTTGTTGCAGTCCTCCAGAGCCACTATGGCCTCTTTGGAGCTCAGCAGTTCCTGTTCCAGTTTCTGATTACACAGCATGGCTTCCTCCACCTGCTGATCTCTGGAGCTTTGCAGCAGGTCTATCTCGTGGATAATATGCTGCAAGCTCTTTAGATCGCTGTAAGAGCTGCTTTTAATGCTGGTGTCGGCCATCGTTTCCTGAGTCGCCTGTCTTTTCGGGGAAACAGAACATCCTTTTTCTGGCTTACGTTTCGAGTGGCTTTTCCAGAGTCCAACCTAAGAAGAAAAACAGTTGACTTGAGGAGACAAAATATTCTCCTAAAATTATTTATGAATGATTAATAAGGTGAAATGTGGTTGAATTCATAAGCTGTGAGTAAAGGTTTTATAAATAGATTACAATAGGTCGATAAAGATCACCCAGCTGTGATCATCTCTTGTTGGTGAGTAATTACTAATGAAGCCAGCAATTACAAGTCACTTTATAATTTGGTGTCTAGTAAATGCTACATTTGGCAAACAATCACTGATTTTTGTACCAATTTCTCACACACCACCTAATATTCAGTAGCCAGTTTATTATAATTGGTTAATTAATCTTTTTATGAGTCATTTATAAATTCTGAAATACATGTGAAGCGATGAGTATGAGCCATTGTAACTGCATCTATGAAGGCAAAGTCTGTATTTGTAGATGCAGACAACAAATGCATTTATAAGTAGTTTATAATAGTTTATAAGTTGTAACTGAGGCAAAATCCATCAAACAGCTGCAGTTAGTTCAGAACGCTGCTCATTAAGACTAGAGAGGGGACAATATAAGTCCAGTTCTTAGATCTTTACACTGGCGGCCTGTCTGTCACAGAATACACTTTAAAATCCTGCTGCTGCTTTATATTATGGTCTAGGCAGGGGTGTCAACCTCCAGGTGAGCGGGTGTCAAAAACTCACAATTTGGCAAATATTTGCAAAATATTTTACAATATTTTTGTCAAAATTCATTTGTTGTTAAAAAAAAAAAAAATTTTACAACTTTACAACATAATTTTGTGTCAAGATGTTGCAAAAAGTTGATATTTTAAAAAATCAAAAAACACGTAATTTTAAGTTAAAAAGTCCCAATTTGTGATTGTACTATAAAAAGTCTTGGTTGTTTGGGAAAGAAAAGGCAAAAATTACAAGGAAAATTTGCTCTTTTTTTTTTTGTACAAAAAAGAAAATCAACATTTTTTGTTTGCTTGTTTTTACAAGAAAATGTCTCAGTTTCTGTTAACTGTTGCAAAAATATTTACAAAAAAATTAATGAAAAAATGTATTTGCAATAATACAAGAAGAATGTAGGATTTTAGTACAAA
This sequence comes from Arrhamphus sclerolepis, assembly GCA_037176975.1. Lineage (NCBI taxonomy): Eukaryota > Metazoa > Chordata > Actinopteri > Beloniformes > Hemiramphidae > Arrhamphus > Arrhamphus sclerolepis. The sequence continues at coordinate 6,172 of JBAMYA010090912.1, read as the reverse complement.
ATGCACAATCCCCTCCTCATTTCTGATCTAGCGGGAAATCTGACAACATAGCTGGTTCAGAAAAATATCAATAAGCGACCCTTTAACGGTAACCATGGTGATGATGTGGCCTGAGATGAATAAGAGTATGACACCTCTGGTCTAGTGCCAGAATACATCTCTTACCTCTGGTCTATTATGAACCAACCAGAACGCTTTTACACTCCTCACCTGTGGAACAAACTCCCAGAATGCATCAGGGCTTCTGAGATGCTGCTTCTTTACACTAAGGTTAAAAACCTTTTTATATAGCTGCATTTCAGCGTTCTCCAACAATGCGCTTTAATTTTTATGCTGTTTTATTTCACTTATGTCTGTGTCTTTGTTTATTATGCTCTTCAACTCTTTTTCTTTTCAATGTTTTTATGTAAGGCACTTTAAATTGTCTTGTACAGGAAATGTGCGATACTAATAAACTTGTCTTGCCTTAATTCAAGATGAATAACTGCTGACAGTTATTCATCTTTGACTCTGTTTAATGACTCTGATGACTCTGTTTAAATTGCTTTAGCGTGAATTTGAACAGTGAGATATGCAGAAAAACAGGACTGAATTAAACTTAAACTATCACTGTCAGGGTCCCTTTCAGGGCTCTGCAACCAAAACTGAGTTGTGCAGCTTAAATAATGCTTGCTCTGACCTCTGACCTCAGGGCTGATCTGGTTTGTTTTAGAAAGGGGTTGTCCACAAAGTAGGCCACAAAACTGGTAAAACTGACCAAGATGGGAAATCTGGTTATAGCCTGACTAGACTAACTAAATATTTGTACGTTTTTAGAGACTCATTCATTGACGCTTATGTCTTTAAGACTGAATCGCCTCCACAAGCATGACCCATCTGCAGAAATGCGCTTTTACCTGCAGAGCCAGACAGCGTGCGTCACTGCTCTGAAGAGCGGCTCTCATGTCCTCGATAAGCTCCCTCAAGCTCGCGTTCTCGTCCTCCAGCTTTCCTATCCTGTCCTCCGCTTCCTCCAGGGCCACGATCTCCTCATAGCACTCCCTGGTGCAGGAGCCGAGCCTGCAGCCGGAGGCATGTCGCTCCTCCGGGGAGGGTGAGCAGCGGCCGCTCGCTCCCACCGACAGCAGCTTCTCTCGCCGCTTCAGGGGGCTCCGGAGGCGGATCTGAGTCTCGATGTGCTCGCTGTCCTTCCCGACCAGCAGCCGGCCGTTCTCGTACTGACAGCCCGCTTTGGTGCTGAAGTACCCGCAGAGTTTGGCGTGGAAAAGCCTGAAAGAGAGCTCGTCGGGTAAAGGGTCTGCGTCCTCCGGGTCCTTGTTCAATCCCAAAACTTCACGCAAGATGTTGAAGTCCTCCGCGGGGATTTTACCAGCTCCGTGATAGTCCAGATGGTGGAAAATCTCCTGCAGATACTGATCCAGTCCGGTGGCCAGAACTATAATTTCGTTCTCCACCCCTCGGTCCAGTCCGTAGTGGTAAGCCAGAGTGCTGACGATCCATTGTGTCCTGCGGGCTGGACGGCTGTACGGATCAACAAAGTCTAATCCATCCATCATTGCTGAGCCGCATTTCTACAACATTTCTACTTTGATTCTTCCTCCTTCATCCTGTGTGTGTGTGTGTGTGTGTTTCTGTCTTCTTGCTCTGTACAGCAGCTTGAAGCAGACTGGTGGAGCAGAAATGAGGCGCGTGTTAACACAGAGCAGGTTTGAATTAGGCTCTGCCCCCCAAAATCTGCGGGTCCCAACCAGGTCTCAGGTCCTGGACTGAAGTCTGTCTGAGCAGGCCCATATCCTAATTATCACCAGGTGTGTAAACGTTTGTCATTCTTGGGTTAGACTTTGCTAAGATGTAAGGTGCCCGAGAGACTAATAAGCAGCAGAGGTATGCTTACTTTTATTCCCCACCCCCAAGCTGCAGAATTTTAAACAGTATGTATTTGTTTTCAGGGTAAAACATGTGCTTAAATTTAACTTTAATGGACAAATTTGCAGCCCCTTTTGTAATGCAGGAGCTCATTCAGTACCAAGCTATTTTTGTGGTTGTAACATTTCATTCTCAGTGCAATGTTTGTCTTCAATTCAAAAACAACCTCAATTCCCAAAATGTTTGGACACTGTATAAGATGGAAATAAAACAGAATGATTTGCAATCTTCATAAACCCATATTTTATTCCCAATAGAACACAAAGAACATATCAGATATTGAAACTGAGACATTTTACTATTTTGAAGAAATATTAGCTCATTTTGACTTTGATGACAGCAAACACATCTCAAAGTTTAAACAGGGTCAATAAATAGCAGGAAAAGTAAGTGGCCCAGGTTAAAAAAAAATGGAGGAGCATTTGACAAGTTAATTAATTAGGTTAAGGGACAACAGTTAACAGTAACATGACTGGATATAAAAGGAGCACTTCAAAGAAATGTAAAAAGGTGAAGATGGGCAGAGGTTCACCAATCTGCGACGAACTGCATCTCAAAATTGTGGGATAATTTCAGAGAAAATGTTCCTTGTGAAATTGAAAAAGATTTTGAAAATCCCACCTTCTACAGTACATAATATCAAGAGATTCAGAGAACCAGGAGGAAGGGAAATGTCCAAGACCTGATTTTCTACTGGAGATCAGTGCATTAAAAACGGTCCTGATTCTGGACATCAGTGCATTAAAAACAGTCCCGATTCTGGACATCAGTGCATTAAAAACAGTCCCAATTCTGGACATCAGTGCATTAAAAATTGTCCAGATTCTTGACATCAGTACATTAAAAACTGTCCTGTTTCTGGACATTGCTGCATTAAAAACAGTCCTGATTCTGGACTTGGACTCAAGAACACTTCCAGAAATCTGTCTATGAGCAAGGTTCACCAAAAGGCCACACATGCAAGTTAAAGCTATGTAATGCAAAGAAGAAGCCACATGTGCCATCTTCAATACCATCTTTTTATGAACAGAGCTCATTTAAAATGGTTTGAGAGAAAATATAAATCTGTTCTGTGATCAGATGATTCAAAGCTTAAAATTATTTTTGGAAACCATGGATGCCATGTCCTGCAGACCAAAGAGGAGAGGAGAGGATGCAGCTTTTTTCAGTGGACAGTCTGCTTCTCTGATGCTGTGAGTTTCCATCAGCATGTATGGTGTGAACCAACCTGCTGATCACCACACATTTATATACATTTGTATATTTTTGTACCACCTTATATATTTTTGTACCTCTGCTCTCTCTGTCCTTCATCCTCACTGTCCTGTCTCCTCATTTCTTCCTTACCCGGCTGGCGATTGGCAGGAGGCCCTCCCCATGAGCCGGGTCCTGCTCAAAGTTTCTTCCCAAGAGAGCTTTTTTTCTTGCCTCTGATAGGCGTTGCCATGTGCACTGGGTTTCTCAAGTGCCTAGACATGACTTGTTGTAAACCATAACCCTAACATTGAACAGCATCCATGTCTGAAAAGACTCCATCAATGCTGAAGAGTCTATAGATGTTTTAGAGCAACATCTGTTCCCATCCAGGCAATGTCTCTGTCAGGGTAGCTCTTGCATATTTCAGCAAGAAAATGCTAAACCACACACTGCATCCATCACAACAGCATGGCGTCACAGGAGCAGGTGCTGAACTGGTCTGCCTGATGTCCAGACCTTTCACCAATAGCACTGCTGAGCAGCTATAATCCTGCATCAGACCAGATTGGGACAACATACGTCACCTAAAACTCCAGCAGCTGGTCTCCTCAGATGCTACACAATGATAAACATCATCCTGTTACAACTTTTTTTGTTTTTCAAATGTGTTTTTATTGAGCCTTCAACATTTATTCAAAATTAGTTTAACATCAGAATTAAGACTCAAGTTATTTTCATAGAGCAGTTATATAGAACAGCAGAACAACAACAACAAAAGATTATATATACATGTACATACATACAAATATACATACACAGATATACAAAACAGAAGAAAAAAACATCGTTTTTTTTGCATCGACCTTTTATGGTTGAATGTGGGCGTGTAGAGGGCAGGACAGGAGGCGGAACCTTGTGCGCAAACACTGACGTGCAGCTGTGATCTATAAAGGGAAATTGCTTGCTGGTGTACGTAGGGTTTTATAAATCGGAATCCTTTTGTGTATAAAAAATTCTAACTTTTTGGCTCTCGAAATCTTTCAGGACGGAATCTACGCAATGTTTTATAAATGAGACCCCAGGTCAAGCAGGTCTATGGAAATTTTTCTGGACTGTCTTCAGGAAGTTCATTTATGGTTGGAGAAAAAATAGCTAATTGTAAATAAGAATAAGACAGAAATGATTGTTTTTGGTCAGTTAGACTTATTAGATGGGTATGAAGTGTAAGTGGACCAATGTATCAGTACAGTAAACACTTTGTGAGAAACCTTGGTGTGATTTTTGATTCTGGTTTTAAATTTAATAAACATGAAATGTGGTTTATTTCATTTAAATAAAGTAAAAGCATACCTTCCTTCCAAAGGTCTAGGGAGAGTTATTCATGCTGTCGTTTGGTTACTGCAGCTCTCTCTACTTTGGAATTGATCAGTTGCTGCTCCATCAATTTTCCTTCTCACAGGGAAGAAACGGCATGAGCACATCACTCAATCAGTGCTGGCTTCACTTCACTGGCTTCCTGTACACTTCAGGATGCAGATTATGATTTTTTTTTGGTCTGTTTTAAAGAGTCTTAACAGCACAGGACCACCTTGTCAGAGCCTTTAAACTTCCACGGTCCTGTCAGAGCACTGAGATCAAGCAACCAGCTCTTGACAGTTCCCAGATCTAGATTAAAGGGCAGAAGTGCTTTTTCTGTTGATGCTCCCAAACTCTGGAAAAGTCTGCTTTTAAAATATCCATTGTGCTCAGAGCACAGATCAATTTAAATCATTATTAAAGACACACCTGTTCTCATTGGCTTCTCCTCCAGTTTGAGCACCATAACTTGGCTTTTAGTGTGTGTTATCTGTTTTATTATAGTGCTGTTTTATTCTTTTATTTTGTTTTATTATATTTAATTTGTTTATCTTTATTGTCAACTTTGGGATTTTTTTATTAGCCTGAACAGCACTTTACTCAACAAAAAATAAACTTGACTTGACTTGCAAAGTCCTCTGATGAAAACAATAGATCCATCCCGCAGACATTTTGTAAAGGAAGGCAGCGAGTCGGCGCAGCAAAACCTCTTTCCCTCAGCTGACTTGATTCACAGTGAATATGGTTTAGATTAGGAATAAAGAGGTTAGATTAGGTTTGAGGACTGGGTACGCTGTAGCACCGCGAGAATTCACGAGACCTACGGCAGAATCCAACATGGCTGACTAAACATTTCATTGTTCGCTGTAAAACTAGATTTAAAACTACTTACATCAAGTTAATATAAAAATCTAAAGAATACGCTTTCTTACATCGGCATTCTGGAGCAAAGCGTAAGTTTGGAATCGCTCAAAGATTTTATAGACGAGTGTTTTGACCGGATCGTTATGGGGAAGACATCAACTCCGGCGGCTGCCGCCAAATCTACATCATCGAAAAGATCCCGCAACGAGGAATCCCCTGGAGCCATCTCTCCTCCAGGAAACACGTCTGATGATATTCTGTTGTCTATTGATAGCCGTCTGTCCAGCCTTGACTCCCGCTTGTCCCTTCTGGAGCTTCTTCACAAAGAGTTTCAGACTCTACGTGAATCTCTGGAATTCAGCCAACAGCAAGTTCGGGAGCTGGCGGCGGAGAACAGCAGCCTGAAGGAGACCGTGACTTCCTTAACGGGCGAAGTAAACCGTCTCCAAAAGGACAACAGAACTATCAAAGAGACTGTCATCGACCTACAGGCCCGGAGTATGAGAGACAACTTGGTATTTTCAGGAATCCCGGAGCAGGCGGATGAAGACCCAGAAGTTACGGTCAAGAACTTTATTAAAACGCATCTTAAACTCCCGGAAGACACTGTTAACAATATTACATTTCATCGAGTTCACCGCCTGGGAGGGAAAAGACCGGATGGCCAAAGACCAAGGCCTATTGTGGCCAAGTTCGAGCATTATAAACAGAAGGAGCAGGTGAGGAGCCGCGGACCGCAGCTACGTGGGCTAGCGTTTAGCGTGAACGACCAGTTCCCCCGAGAGATCCTGGATCGTCGCAGGGTCCTGTTCCCGATCCGGAGGAGGTT
>JBAMYA010090901.1:0-21791 GCA_037176975.1 Arrhamphus sclerolepis | reverse complement strand
TGGAAGAAGAAGTAGTACATGTTTTTGAGCTCTTGTCCTCGTGGCTTCAGATGCAGATTGTGAGTGCTTCATCAGAACAGTTGTATTCAGGTCTCATCTCAGGCCTTCCTCTCAAACACCCACAAACACAATGTTATTTGGTTACCTGGTGGAATGCCAGTGAAACCAAAGTCAAGCTTATATGAAATGCTATTCATGTTAAGCCCACTTCTTCCACTTTCAAGGTCATGGGTGGGCCCATTGTCATGGATTAGCAATATCAGCAGATAATCAAGTCATTCTGATTTACTGAAGGTGTGGCTGTTGCATCAGGAAAAGGGAGGAAATGAGGAGCCCATTGAACATAATGTGATGTCATCTTCAGATTTGACTTCAGGCATAACCATGTGATCATTTTTATAGACTTGTGAATTGTAAAGACATTGAAGCCCTGCAAAACTGTTCAGTTCAAGCAGCAGTGTTCCATGGGTAACTGAAATCTTTTTCTAGTGATATTTGAATAGACTTGATTCAGCAGCACCAGCAGGAGAGGATTTATATCAGGTCACAGCTGGGAGTTGTGCAAAACCTTTTGTCCTTTTGTTTATCCCTCATGCTGTTGTTTATCCCTTCCTCACACAGAATACACAAACACATGTTCTTGGGAGGATATAGACCACCTTGGTTTAAACATTTTTATTACCCAGCTTGCTTATGGACACATTCTGGAGCTCCTTTGCCCTCTTGATCTTTTTAATACTGGAAGTCACCAATGAGCAGTGATTCTCACTGAGAACTGTGAAAAAATAGCCACTCCCATTGGGTAACATTGTGTCGGTTACAATTTATTCCCACCTGAGAAACATACCTTACTTTATAATACATTCCATTCTCAAAGAGACCAGCTGACATCATTCTTCACTGAATAACTCTTAAAAGCTATATATTCGTTAAGAAATTGGGTTCACAAATCAAGAATTATTTTTCTTACACACATCTATGCAAACTGTGAAAAACAGACATGTGGACAAAGTTGTTGGTACCCTTCCATTAAAGAAAGAAAAACCTACGATGGTCACAGAGATAACTTGAAACTGACAAAAGTAGAAAATACAAATTTATTCTCCAGACTTCTTCAGCTCCTTCCACACATGTTTGATGGGATTTAAATCAGTGCTGATCCAAGGCCACTTCAGAATAGTCCAATGTTTCTCTCTTAGCCATTCGTGGGTGTTTTCAGCTGTGTTTAGAGTCATTGTCCTGTTGAATGAGCCATGCTCTGCCACCGAGACCAAGCTTAGAGCGTAGAGCTGATGTGACTTGCCAGAAGCCTTCAGTTTTGTCTCATCTGTCCAAAGGACATTCTCCCAGCCGCTTTGTGGCTTGTCAAAATGCATTTTGGCAAATTCTAGTCTCTTTTGTAAGGTGAGCTTTCAACAGTAGTGTCTGCCTCAGTCATCTTCCATGAAGTCCAATTTGGCTCAGACAATAATTGACGTTGTGCTGTTTGGTGTGATCTGATACTGATACCTTGGTACCTTGACCTTGGAGTTCACCTCTGACCTCTATAGAAGTTGTCCTGGGCTATTTGTTGAACATTCGTAAGATCTGTCTCGTCAGTCCATCATTGATTTTCCTCTTGCAGCCACATCCATGGAAGTTGGCTACAGTACTGTGGACCTTAACCTACTGAATCATAATTGCAACTGCAGTTAAAGGGGCATCCAGCTGCTTTCAGATGGTTTTAGAGCCTTTAACATGCTTTTCTATAATTTTCTTTCTGATCTCCTGAGACGTTAAATAGGCTTTAAATGGCAGACTGATTACAGGATTGAAGACACCTGTGGTGCTAATTACTGGACACACCTTAGTGTAACATGTCACTATGGTCAAGTTATTTTAAATCTTTTCTTGTGGGACCATCGTTTTTTTTCCAGACTGTTTTCATTAATTGTTAATTTTTTTAAATGATTCTGTTGAACCAAAATTTAAAGGCAGTGTCTGATTTACATTAGTTTATTTTCAATAAATCTTTATTTATTATTACTTTTGTCAATTTTAAAGTTATGTCTGTGACCATTGTGGGGTTTTTCTTTCTTTAATGGAAGGGTACTGGCAATTTTTTCCACACGTGGATGTTACTTTTCATTATATTCTATATGTTTTATTTTCTTTTCTACATGCCAGTCTCACACCTGGGTATATGGAGGATGACAACGTGCCCTGAACTTTCACTCACTTTGGACTGGCGTTCTGTAAAAAGGCCTGTTGGATAGAATGCACGTTTATGGCATCACATATACTGACAGTACTGACCAACGTTGCGCTTCCAGATTCAGCTATAGATTTTTGATGCATAGCACAAGCTGAACCTCTGCGTTGGATGCATTTTAATTCATGATCACATTTAAGTAGTGCAGGACGTAGGATTTTGTAACAATGTGCTGAGGAACTGGGCGCTGTTTTAACTACATACAACATTCTTGTTGAGCCTGTGGGAAAAATAGTGTAGGTTCTTGGAAAAAAAAAAACCCCAAATGCTGCTGTTTGTTTTCACAACAAACTAATGTCAGCGCATCTCGGTGAATACACCCTGCAACAGTGGCTTTTCTCATGTCTTACCTTTACACAGGGTTTTTGAGGATTCAGTTTTAACTTTCATGTAAACAATGCTTTTAAAGAGCTGCGATCTTTGTTAAACAGAAAGTTCAGGACCACCAATGATACAAAGCCTGGCATGAATGACTACGACAAAGGGGCTTCAGAAGGTATAGTTGTTTATTGGCCCATTTTCTCCTTTGTTCAACACACACAAAAAAAAAATCTACAAAAGAAAGGTTTTTTAATCCATGCAGATATTTAGGAACAATAACAAAGACCACAACAAAAAGATTATATAATGATCATAATTCTTGTTTTCTTTCAGTTTCTTTTGCCCTTGAACAAGAAGAGAAGCACTACATGAGCAACCTCTGTTCAGAGAAATTCACAGTTTACTGCATTTATTGACTCATGTTTCACCTACATTTGATCATTCAAATTGAGAATTCTGCACATGTGTTTTCACAGTTACAGCGTTAAATGTAAGTGCTTGGGACCCAACATTCCCCGTGTCAACAGTGTAACTTCCTGCGAGCAGGATGGTTCTGTGAGGAACGAGGAACGCCGCAGTCACAAGACAAATTTGGTTGCAAACTCCTAAGTTACAAAGTATGGAGCTGGCAAATCCACAGAAATAATGCGAGCCAATCACGTCAACATGGAGCACAGTCTCAAAGTGATGCACCCAGTATCTCAGTCCTGCCAGTCATGCCATCTGGAACTGAAATTTCATAAAGTAAAAATACTCTCTACCCACTACTAGTAGATGTTTTTTGTATATTCTTTTGGATGAAGTCTGAGAATGGTGAAGCTCACTGCTGATGAGTTGCTAGCTGACTTGATTATATTAACTTCCTGGCGCAACTCCTTGAGAGTTATTCTTCAAAGATGTAAACTATTCATTTCAAACAAAGAAATACATTTAAAGGGGTCATGTTTTTACCTGTTTGAACTAAGATGAGATAGACCTTTATTGATCCCAGAGGGAAATGGGGTCGTTACAGCAGCATCACAAGAAAAAAACAAGACATTGCACATCGTGTTCCCATAGTAGGAAGAGTTAAAAATAGAAATTAAAAAAAGACTATAGTATATACAGTTTAAATATAAGAAAAATAAATAAATACTAGGGGAACTTAGATACAGGTATTATTGCACAGTTGAATCAAACTGAATCTACTGAATCAAAAAGTCCAAAGAACACACACACAACTCTGTCACCCGGGTTGGAGTGGAGTAGATCTGAAATTTCTCAGCGACACGTTCAGGTCTGCATGAGACGACACCTCAGACCCAAAACAGGGTAGAATCATCCGTGCTTCCCCATTTTAGCTCCATCCTACTTCACATTGTGCTGTATGTGTTGTATCTCAGAGGTGGGTGGCACAGTTTTTTTTTGTTTTTTGTTTTTTTTACACCACTTTCAAAAGAGGCTCTCCCCATGGAATAAAGGGTTGATGTGAAGTCAAGCTGCTGACTCCACCCCATTAAACCAGTTTCTATAAATGGAACATTAAAGACTGCATTAAAAAAAAAAAATTAAAAGGGTGTTACTGTATCTGTATCCGTGTGGTATTTTCACCAAACCATGTCAAAAAACTGATCAACGTGAAGCAATCTAATACTCATCTCACTATGTTTGAGCCAGCAGAAATCTGACTTTTCCTTTAGTTCTTGAGTAGAAACTGACCAGATCACATTGGGATTAAACCTCTCTTGAACTCCAGCGAGGCGTCTGCTATGGGAGCACTTCCTGGCATGTCACTAGATCTGTACTTCCTTCTTCTCTAACGTCCACTTTTAATTTAGCGGATAAGAATACAAGTCCCCAGTTGCATCACATCTGGCATTTCTGCTGTCTGCTCTTGCAGATAATTTATGCAAATCCAAACAGGAAATTTCTCATTTAGCTCCTATGTAGAAAACCTGAGGAGGATTCTCTGTGGTTCCTTTCTTCAAATAGACGTGATCCTACTTGGGGAAGTTATTCTCCTCTCTCAAACTCACTGGACTTGATACAGTAAGTCACAGAATTAGCCAGATTTCAACATGTACAGGGAAACACTGGAAAGGGTACCCTTTTCCTTCTATTAATAAACTGCATCTACTTTTGAGTAAGGGACGAAACGGTCTACAGGGAAGTCACTCAACCTTTTGCTCTGACTTCTGCTTTTACTTCCTCTGTCTTCATGAAAATGTGTTATATTTCTCAGTGTTTTAATGCATGGCATACTTTTATTTATCGGCATCTTGCACATTAAGCAAATAATATGAAAATGACAGCACTGGATTGTCTTAATAATTTCAATTTCAGCTTTAATCATGCAGCTGCGTGGTATTAACTGAATAAGGCCTTTGTTTCTATGATTGATTTTACTGTGGAAAAAAAATAAATCTTATCATATGATATGACTGTAGGAGTGTCGGAGGAACCTTGGAGGGTGCTTTTCAAACACAACATCCCAAAACACAATTGAAATTCAACAGCACCGTCAGACATAAACTGGTTCATCTTGATGATAAAACACCCAAACAGAAGTTAAGCAGTGCTGCAGTGAGAAGTGCACTGACCTTTTATATAAAGGAAACTAAAAAAACAAACAAAAAAAACCCACAACAAATGCATGGCACAGCAATACTTTCATGTCATCTTGTGGTTTGATAGAATGCTTAAATGTATATATAACTAAACATATTGCATATTAGGCAGGTCAGCAATTCACAGGCTGGATCAATGACATACATGTGACTTTACCAAAGTGAAAATGGACAAACAACAGCCTAGAAGCCTGAAAGAGCCCACCTGACAAGTGAAAAGGTGAAATGTCTCCAAGAACCAAATAAATTAGTCAAAAGGCTCTATATTTAGGATTACTGACATCTGGATAACAATGGCTAGACAGAGAAGCATGTGAGTTCTTTCTTGCATATTAGAATCACCAGACAGTCACATTTTTTTTGTTCAAGTTTCTTAATTATGCTTTAATGATTATTTTTCTGTAGAAGCAGCTGGTTCACTTGCATACATTAACTTTGAAGAGCAGTATGGCGCGTTTGTGACTTTAGGGAGGCGTGGGCTATAGTTTATTACGAGTTAAGTAAGTCTACAGTACATGTGTGGGTGAATTGAAACAAACAAAACAAAAAAAAAAAAACAACAAAAAAACAAACAGATCAACTGACAACCAGAGAATTCCATTCATGACGAAGTTCCTCTGATGCAGCAGAGAGGGGAGGAGGACTCAGCGGGTGGGTGTGCCCGAAAATACGAAAATCTATTAGTCTGCAAGTCTGTCAGGCAGCTCAGTATGAATGGTGGAGCCTGAGCTGATGCGTCTGGAACAGCAATTGAGAGCCAGTGGAAGTGGGGGGGGTACAGAATGAAAGAAAGCGCCCACACTGTGTGCTGTGTGTTCGGGAGGACCTTTGTTCCGCGCTGCAAAAGTTTGAAAGTGAAAGAAAGTGTGTCTGGTCATGCTGGTGCAAATGCGCGCCTCGCAAATGTTGGCTGATTTAAAAAAAAAAAAAAAGAGAGGGAGGGAAAGAAAAAGAAAAGAAAAAAAAGCCAAGACGTGCAAACGTCGCGCCCGATGTCCAGTGATGTGAGGTAAGTCTGTCAGTTCATTTTTCCTCTGAATTAAACGTCTACAAATCAAATAAGTTCTCCACTGAACAGCTGTGCGCTCCCTTCAAAGCCCAAATGAGGAAGCAGCTTGTACACTTTGAAGTTCCTTCATTGAAAATTGTTGTTTTCAGAGGTATTTCAATACTTTTTTTTTTTTCTCAGAACTTTACATGGCACAGATGATAAGTTTCCCAGTTTAAAGAAGTTGATAGAGCTTTCTGGGACGTGCAGTGCTCACCCGTGCGTAATGGGCGGTTTGTGCAAAGATTAAAGGAAGTATGCGGTGTCAGATCGAGATAGTAGCCCAGTCTTCCTCTTCTTTTAGTATTTTTTTTTTAATTTATTGACTGAATGACATGAGTTGAAACGTTTTTTCCCCTCTTTTTTTTGTACTTGGTTACACTCTTTTTGTCATAGCCTGGCGTCATACGATCAGTGTCCTGCCCCCGCATCATCCAAGCAACCTGCACAAGAATGCTCTCGTGACTTCAGTGAATTTCGCTTGTCTTTTTTTTTTCTTCTAAATAGCTTATCAGTCTGAAGCTTGGTTGGCGAGCGTCACCTCCTGGAAAAATTTGTAATCAGAGGGCGTCTCCCAGGTTATGAACCCACGTTACTGCAATGAGGGAGGCAACTATAAGAGACGTTGCATTCACGGCCTGTCGAAGACGAGAAAAACTTTGGGTATATATGGAAATGATATATTTGAATCAGTATACCCAATACCCGATATGATATTGTTGTTGGCTGAGGTTTATTTATGCTGATCCCCTTTTCTAGTTTGTTGTAACTTTACTCTGATTTTTCCAATAGTACATGAACTCATCACCAGACTTGTAATAAACATTTTCCTCTTATTTTTCTCCATGAAACAGTTATTTTCCATTTTATATTATGAAAAGAAAACAGTTTAGTTGAGTTTAGTTTTCTCTTCTGCAGGGGTTAATAGTACAGTTCTTCCTCCTTGTCTGTTTCATATTTTTTCCACTCATGTTGTCATAACCTCATCTTTCTGCTATTTTGACTGATCACAAGCCGAGATGTACATTCACTCGGCACGATGGTGTAAAAGTGTGTGTCAGTTTCATAATGAGTGACATGGGGATTCCCTGTCCCTGTTTCCCTCATTCATGTGGCTGGAGTATAAGAGGTGTTGAGCTATCAACCCGGATATGAGCTGAATATTGAGTGTGTCTGAAGGAGAGAGGAAGAGAAACTGTGTGTGTGCGTGTGTGTGTGTCAGCAAGAGAGAGGGTGAGAAAGGGAGATGACAGAAGGGAGTGTTTGCATATTTTATTGATGCTACCTCTATTTAAAAAGGCTTGAGAACCTTCAGAACCTGCATTGTGATCCCACATTTGTGTGTTCTGCAGAAAGCCACTCACGCCTTTTCTCATTATGTTGCCTAGTAACACCTGCAGCACAAACTTCCTCTTGTCACTTGCACCACTTTGCATCCCCAGTAACCAAACTGGACGTGTAGTAGGAGGGAATGTCAGAATGTCCATTTGTACACTATTCAGTTATGGGTCTCAAAGACCAGATGAAATATTTGGTTGCATGAAAAGTACTTGTAAAGTTAAAAGTTATGTTCAAGTCCTTACTACCCTTCAGTGTTATATTGTAGCACTTAATAATGCTTTGTTGGCGTTGCATACTTATTACTAAGATTAGATTGGTGCATGAAAAGTGCTGTCCTCTGCCAAGGCCAATGCCCATACAATTTTACGATTTTTCTGATCCCAAGAACCTTGGGGAAGAGAGAAATAGTAATAGGCAGTATGGTGGCTTGGTGGTTTACACTGTTGTCTTACAGCAATTAGGTTCATAGTTTAAATCATGGGAAGGGTCTTTCTGTGTGGAGTTTGCATGTTGTCTTCATGCTTGCTGTCCAAAAATGTGCATTTTAGGTTCATTTAAGTCCCTAAATTGCCCATAGGAGTTGAGTGTGTGTGTGTGTGTGGCCCAGGTCTACTTTTCAAAAGAGATCCATGACGGGATGGGATAATAGAATAGGGTCATTCTTTGTAAGCAAAACAACTTTGAGTTACCGTGGACACACACAAATCCTCAAAGTATTCCTTTGACCAACCGGACATCATCCCTAATCAAGGTCAACAACATCCCTCAGTGCTCACACCTGAGCTTTTGTCTCAGTAACAGCCAAGACAACATTGTGAATGACCTGTTGATACCTGCCAACTTCTTCCAAAGTCCCACAGCCCTCACCTGAGGTACAGTGAGGAGTTTAAGGGTTTGAGGATTTCCACCATGGGAGGCACCAATGACTTTGTGGCTACAGCTCCAGTCAGCCAACTCAACAATGGGGAACACCACTTGGATTGACATTGGTGAGGCTCTCCTTCTATTCAAGACCCTCTGATTAACACTGTTGGTACCAATGTGAGTTTTGTAGTCCCCCAGCAGAACAATGGAGCTTGTTAGAGCATATCGGTAAGCATTTAAAAAGAAAACCTCCTTCAGATCAAAGGAAATGGCCATCTTTTCAACTGGGGAAAATTCCAGTATACAGGCTTTGAGTTGTGGGCTACAAGTGACCTCACTTCCTCTTGATGCCTCACACCATGGGCAACTTTAGAATAAGGTCCAGCTCCTCTTGAGTGGATTGATGAGCCCAGCTTTACCTAGTTAGTACCTCTTGATTTCCAGAATGGACTATTATCAGTGGGATGACATTAACGTTTCCCAAGAGCCCATTTTGATGTTCAAGGACTGGAATGCCAAGGCCCAGGCCTTCAGCTAGTGCCTGTATCACCCATCTTTCAACCCGTATGGCCCACCTTGCAAATGGTAAGCCTACAGGAGAGTAGGCCCTCATGCTCCTCTGGGCCGGGTGTGGCTGGGCCCCTTCCGTTAAGGCCTGTCCATCAGACATTCTCCATGTTGGGGGTGAGGCTCTTCTAATGTGCCTTTGTCATGCCAGAAATAAGAAATCAATCAAATTTCTTCCTGCTTGCTATACAAATACGCAGCATGCTTTGAAATAGTCCCACTCCCATGCATTAGCTGTGCATCTACAATTTGATTGGCTGAAACTTGGGCTGAAGTGTGAAAAGTTCTCCAACATTTGACGAAAGCTGTACCACCTCCACAATGCATGGAATCCATGATTTAACACTCGACGTCTCCACTTCAGCGTCACTCTGTAAAATTTGAAGATGCTTCCAGCACCTACATGAGAGCAGGAAGTTTGGAGATCTTTCCAGCATTCATCATGCATTGAACTTGCTCTGGCTAGGCTAAAGCTGTACCAATGACAGAAACTCTGAAGTAACCTAACAGCCTGTTGGTGGGTAAAACTCCAGTCTAGATCACATCAAAATTCCTCCGTCACACATTGGATTGATCAACTCTGGGCTTGACCGCTAGTCTATTCTCTGTTTTGTTTTTTGAGACCAACTTTATTGATTACTTTTCAAGTATTTTTGCCTCGTGGGCTATTCAACAACATCCTGGTAGGCCATCCATCCATCCATCCATCCACCCACCCACCCATCTGTTGTATCTGTGGATGCAGAGTATGCAGGATGTCTTCATTCAGAGCATTGAGTTCAAACTGTTGAGACATTAATGCAAAAATTTATCTGCAATTTCTAAATTTTACTTTACCTTGTTTAAGCCAAGCACTCTGTGGTTCAAATCTAAGTATTTGTTCAGTCAATTTGATCTTTGTAAGTCGAATGTATATTGGACTTAGTACAGTGTTTTAATTTATATTTAGGACTTGAATTATCTTGAAATGTTTTTGATAAAACCTTCTGCATAGAACCATCTGCATGATGCAAACCACAAACTGTCAATGACCAAAGTCACAAAGTTGTCTTAGACATGCAGGCTAAAGAATACTCTCTCTGGTATGCCTGAGACAGTCAGCTTTTGTGTTGTGAGTTGGTAAGCATGGAAATGAAGTCAGAGCTGGAGCTGACTGATTATAGCTTTCTGTGTGTGCTTAGTCTCCATATACACAAATAAGAGGAAATGTAAATAAGAGATGTTGCTATAGAAATGCAGGATGTTGTCAGCTTTTTCAAGGGCATTGAAAGTTCATCTTTCAGAAGGCCAATTCAGATCGGGAATGAACTGCAGTGTGAAGTTGTTTAGTCAGAGATGTTTCCCATGGTGTCAAAATCAATGTAGTCTAGAGTTATTCAAATTCAATTTATTAAAAAGCTGGAAAAGTATGTTGTCACAATGAAACAATATAAAACCACAGAAAACCCAGAGAAATATAATGCTATGTGGTGCCAATGTACTTCACATGCTGGCTTAATCAAACTTTGTGGCCAGCTATTGGTCCAGCAGACTTAAGCCATAATACCTGCATTCTTTAAGAGCTAAAGTGCTCATGCATATGCACATAGCTATAGAAACATGCACAATATTTCTGTATACAAAGGCCTTTAATATTTAATATTATCAATATAAAATAAAATCTTGAACAAGCTTGTATCTGTAAGGAAACTCATAAATGTAGCATTCTTGGTGGACATGTCAGGTTCAGGCTCGTGACTGCTAATGATGTTAATGTTAAGCATGTTTTATCTTAATGGGCCACTGCGTGTTGGCTCCACTTTAGTTGAGCTCAGCATGCAGCTCTTCCATGCAGGGAAGGGCAGGTGTGGAGCAGGTGGGAAAGTGAATCAGGTGAATCCTCTCTTTGTATAGTCATTTGATGAATCATAACTTCTATGTTGGCGAGGTGTTTCAGCACTTGCACAGAGGCCAAATTTAAAAAAAAAAAAAAGAAGGTGTGTGTGGGCTTGTAGGCCAAGTTACTACTTATAGGATGGTTGCACTTTGATGTTACAAAGCTTCAGCTGTTCTCTTTTCACTCCTGTCTTTTGACTCCAGTGAAACAACCACAGTTGCTTCACTGTCCTGAGCATGCAGTCAGCAGATGTCTACAGAGAGTACTTCTTCCCTTCACGCTGCAAAGAGAGAAATGCAAACCACAAATGGTTCATTCAAATGAAAGTTAACCATGTGTCTATTTGTGCACCACCAAAAAGAAATGAGTAGGCAGCTTTTTACATCACAAACCGATGCGCACAAACTGAAATTTCACCCGAGTCATCTCCCTGTCAGAGTTGTAGTTTTTCTTGGAATTGCACACTTTCATTTTCCAGATTAGAAATTTTATTTCATTTTATTTATTCTTAGTTTATACAGGTTCATCTCATTGAGACACAGGGTCTCATTTTCAAGAGAGACTTGTTTTACACACTAAAATATTACAATCTATTAAAAAGTTCCTTAGCATATCAAGAGTTACTGGATTAAGGCAGAAATAAACTGGACAATCCATTTTTCAGCTCATGCACCATTTAATGAGTGTTGTTCATTTGTTTTTCTTTTAGATTGAACTGAATCAGCAAAGTTTTTCTCAGGTTTTATAGATGTCTTCGAACTGGAAATATCAGTGTGAAACTTTGCAGCTGGGCCTCTATTTTCATATTCATTCACAGTAGTACTTTGTTACTCTGTAGCTGTTTTAACACTACATCCACGTTAGTTCGTTTTCAGAAGAAACACCAGTGCACATTCACATTAGAGTACCAAAGTACCTTAAATCCATATCACATATCCATCCATGCTGCTCCATTTCAATGCTACTGCTGACAATGTCATGAAGCCATGGTACCATTCAGATCATATAAATGGTCATATAAATCAGGCAAGGATACTTTGTGAACCAGAAGAGCAAATCTGGAAGCAAATTGGTGCAAAATTATCATCATTTCCAAATGCTTTGGGTTTTTTCCATCCAGATTAGACTGCAGTAGTTGTGTACAAACTGAAATAAGGTCTCAAGCAGGCCGTAAATGTTCTGGTTTTTGAGGGTTGAATTTGAATTTAGAGTTGCGTCTACAATAACTGTTTAACATATCAAAATTATGTACTAATGTGGTCTGCCTGAGAAGCCACAATACTGCCCTCCCAAACAGCAGCATTATACTGCTCATGTGCTGTTCATATAATACAACTAAAAGGCCGTATGACTGCGAGCCCGTTAGTAAATACATACAGCAAGCCGTCATTCCACACTAGACGCATCAATGGTTACTGTTTCCTCTTTTTGCACAGAGATAGTCTCCACTTTGTTTCAGAGGAACAGAGAAACAAAAGAAATCCACCAACCCACTTTGGGGTTGTAAAATGAGGAAGAATATTGGTCCAAATTTGGAAGTCGTGTATGTAAGGAACTCTTTTGCCTCCTTTGGTTCTATGAAACGTTTTCCTGACCACATGGACATAGTCACAGGTGCAAAGTGGCTTTTCTTGACCTTTCAGCGGTGGAGTTTCCCCCACCATGTTTTATTCCCAGCAGTAGTAGTTTCATTGCAGAGTTTTACAGTCTCAAAGTGGTCTTAAAGGAACAGTTTTATGAAATGTACTTTTACAATGTGGCTGAAATGGAGTTTGTCTTCCTGATACTCTGATGTGTCAAGAAGGACAAGGATGTACTGAGCCTCGGTTGGCGTAAAGCCTTGGAAGTGGTTGAAGATAGACCAGTGGCCTGTTACTCACGGTGCTATGATGCAACTCTCCAGAGTTTCTGGAGTAGTCTCATTTGCTACTGGTAAAGAACCTGAAGCTACATAATTACACAATGTCAAAGCTGTTAACTCTATGAACTAAAAGACCCAAAGCCTTTCAGCTAAGCTAGAGTAGTTTCTCCCCAGCATCAGGTTCATTTTAAATAAACAAGCAGAAACACGTATATAATAATTCCCAATGACCTTTCAACACAAAGGTATTTATGCATTTTAGTGTTTTAAAACTAAGTGCTCCTTAATCAGGAGAGTACAAACATAAATTTGGTTTAATTTTTAAATCCTGTGCAGCACAATTAAAGGCCTCAATAAATGACAGTTTTTTTTTTCCTCTGATTCTTCACCAGAAGAAGTAGAACCATTTGTCCGTTATTGCTGTAAGTGCTGATTAATGTAAAGGGACCAGCCCTTTCATATGTTGTGAAATATATTCCTGAATTTAAACTTATGTTGCATAGGAAGATGTTTCAACATTCCGTTTGTTTCCACCCATTCATTTAACTACCGCTGTTATCATCTCTCTCTGTGAAATGGAGCAACACTTCGGACTCTTCCTCTTCTCTCCTTTCTCTCCCTTCTTTCTGCCAGTTTAAACCGAATGTGTGTTTAACGTTATGCAATATCAAAAAGGACACAAGAGGAACTGAAAATCCTGCACCACTTTGATGGATGACCCTTGGCATCGTATTCAAATCCTGTTCCACTAAAGTTTTGTGGATGTGGGTACAACTACTGCAAATGCCGTGAAGAACCTGTGAGCTTTACTTGTAAATGGTACTGTATGTGTGAAAAAAATACTGCACACTATTTGGGTCTTGCAGGTGTCTGCACAGTCGCAGTGTGACTACAGGATATTTATTGTCACAATTCTTGAGTCCTAGTTGGCTTTAAAAGGCCTGCACTACAATAGTGTGGTTAGTGAGGTGTTTGTGCAACATCTAAGTGTTTGTTAATACAAACTTGTCTGTTGCTCAGAACTGAGGGACAGTTGCAATTCATCTTCTCACTGTCAAGCCTTACTTTTTAAACTTTAGACTTTAGTCAAAAGAGGGAGAAAAAAAACAAAATGAAAAAAAACAAAACCCAACAACGTATCTATAACCTCTTCGCTTTTCAGGAACTAACAGCCTTGTTTCTAGGTTGACAGGCGACATGTTGCAGCTTTCAGATTAGCCAATGGGCTCTGAGCCTGAAGGCTGATGAGAAACTAGATTTTTCTACAGAAGATAAAACTTGAAAACCACAAAATTTGTTTTGAGACTTTCACATAGCAAGAGCATTGCTTCACTGGGGATTTTAGTTTAGAAGAACCTTTATCTGCATTCACTCAGCCTTATATTATAAAAGTATAAAAGTGTGCAGGCCTGTGTAAAGATGTTTGTGCATCTGTAGGAGTAAGCAGGAACTGTGTGTGTGTGTGTGTGTGCATGTGTGTGTGCCTGTGTCTCCTGTGGCCAGCTATAAGCATTTATCTTTCAGGTAAATGTGAAAATACAATTGACTTAGAAGCGGCTTTCTTGTGTTGCTCTATTTTTATTTCATTAGCTGATAATTTGCAAGACATGGCTTCCTTGGTTCATGATTATATTATCAGTATAAAGAACTGCTGTCACTGCTTCTGTAAATGGTTCGTACTTATGCATCTTGCATTCTAAAAGGCATTTAGCATGTGCTGGTGCAGGAATTGTCATCTGGGTCAAGGTAACTCAAAGGCTTCATTCAAGGCAACTGGACTTTCTTTTTCTTTGTTCTTGAAGATGTTTCACCTTCCTCATCAAGAAGACATCAGCTTGAATTGACTGGTGGGAGGTTTCAAATTCATAATCATGTAAATGCACCTTTTTTTTTGCTGCTTTCCCATGCATTTCTTAAAGTTTTAGATTTAGCTGCAAATGAATTCCCTACCAGAAGTCAGCTCGTGGGTTTGAGTGACTGCGACACAGATTCTTGATGCCACCCCTTCATTCCATCACCATATCAGCCAATACTTGAGTACTTCATGTCCAGATGTGGCGGCAGATGAGTGACGCAGGTTTTTGAATGGTAATATTACCCTTTTGCAGACCCATGTTTAGTCCCAGTTTAAGGAACCATTAATGTAGACTTAACTTTCATGTTACAACTAAAAGCATTCAAATCCTCTTCCTTACCAGACAGAAAATAACTCTTATCATAACTGTAGTAAGACAAGTTCTGTTACACCCATTCCCACACTCAAGGATGTTGTTGACATGCATTGAACTGGTTTACTGTTGAAGTTTCTGGTTTCCAGTAAGATGATGGCACACTGTATAAAAACTGTCACACATCCCCCATCTTCTTAAGCTGTGCAGACACCACTGAGGGGTTAACTGTCTACAATGTGCACTTGGTAGTTAACGGCCAGCACAGAGTTCACCGTACACTACCACTGTGGTGTTTTTAGTCAGAGTTACTGGTTTCCAGTAAAGAACTGCACTCAGTGGCTTCACAGCAGAGGAAGTGGTAGTGGTGGAGCCTGAAACTACATTCAGAGAAAAAGAAAAAAGAAGTCTCACGTGTCAATTCTTACATTTTCGTACTCGTTTTTTCTTTCCTTTTTTGTGCCTTGCATGCATTCAACTTTTTCTTTTTAATTAGTAGATCTAATGCTGCAGTGATTTCCAGTGATCACAGAGTGGGAAAAGGGGTTCAAGTTTTTTTTTTTTTTTGTTGAGATACTGTAATACAGTAAAATATCTGTTTAAATCAGCTTATATTAATGTTCCTTTTTTCATGCAGTTCTTCTAATTCATTCTCAAAAACAAAAGAGCTTACATGTCTTTTTTTATTTTTCCCCAGCAAAGAGTTTACTGTATAAAAGATGCACTTAGGTTTAACATGTGAAATACTTTAAAGGAGAAGAGAACAACTGCACAGTATTATAGTTTTCCTTTTGTTCATTTTTTTTTCTTCATTACAATTTACTTTGTGAATGGAGGTGTTCCCGTTTTCACCACCAGGTCGCCACTTGTGGCATACATAGACATATACTGCTACCTAGTGGAAGAGTACATGCATTACATTTAATGGAGGAAGTTGAGGTGATGTTAGAATATACACATATTGCTGGATCAGCGAAATCAGAATATCCTAAATGCTACTTAAAGCATTTAAATGGGAAACATGACATTATTTTTAAGATTAACAATCCTGAAAATTAGACTGTTTAGAACTTTTTATTCTAGACTATATCAAATGAAGCAGAGGTAGTTTACAATCAATCTATCATATTTCATGACACAAAATGCTGAAAATTATAAAACTAAATTGTGCATGTATATCTGCTTCCACATGTCATCTGACAGGAAATAAACCATTCTAATGGCAAAAGCTCATTGGCTGTTTTAAAAATGCTGTTGTTCTTAGGGGAAGTCCTCTACACTGCCAGTGGTGGGCAGTATTTTCCACTTCATCCCATCAGAAAAAAAAAGAAACCTCTCTGGACCAAAGGCCTCCTGCCCTCCAGCACAAGGTGGTGCATTCTTTGAACTTCTGTCATTTCCAGAGGGTGAACAGTTGAAACCCTGAACACTGGGGGAAAATGGGGTATTGATTGATTTAGCAAGGGGTCAGCTGGTTATTGATCAGCATACTTAAAGACAACAATGAAGAAGGGCAGTGAGAATCAGCCAGGCTTTGGTTCACACAGCAGATCAACTCAGTGAATGCAGCTGTAGCAGTACAGGAGGCTAAGTAAGACTGTGCATGTCTAAAAACCCCTTTTAGTGAATATTGAGTGGAGGTTTTTCCACCGCTGACGGGTTAAAGAGGGAAGGCGCAGGTTTAGTCCTTTACTTGGAGGCAGTGAGAATATGTTCTGTAAAGACACACCCCATCCAAAACAAGCACATATCAAATGCAAGTGTGAGCACCTTAACATGCATTTGTAGTTAAGTAAATAAAGAGGAATAAACAGCTGTCTCCAGGAGCTGCATTCCACTCACTTTTGCAGAGCGATTGTGTCTGATAACATAAATAGGTTGTGTTTGGAAGCCCTCTGGGCGCCTTCAAGAGGACGTGTTTTAGACATTTCCCAGTTGGTGGATGTATTGTTCCAGCTCGAGGAACACCTTGTGTCATGTTACAAGTTGCAGTGTCATAAGCATATATCTCAGTTTATGTCAAAGGTAACATAACCATATGAACTAAACAGAACTGGAATTAATATAAGATTTTGATAAGTCTCACTTGAAACAAAGAAATAAACCAAGTAACTGAGCTAGAGGGAGAATCATTGCGTGAAATTTCATGGGGAATAACAGTGGTTTAAAACCTGCTGTGGATGTTATTAGTATGAGCAGCAGGGACGCAGTCTAGAACGACTCCCTCAAAATAAAAACTCGTACTTGGATTAAAAAACCAAAACTCGTTAACAACAATGACTTTATTTAATATGATTTCCTGCTGTCAGTCAATGACTGGACTGAAAAAAAACGACAGAAAGAAAAAGAATCTTGTTTGTTCAGTAAATAACATGCAATAAGTACAATAACAGTGAGTTGTTCACTTGAGTTTATATAAGTAATACCGACAGATACTGTCACACTAATCAGCTGAGGAAATATCAACATTTAACCCTTCATTAAAATGATAATACTGGAAGCTGGACAGCAGCATTAGTGGCTACAGCGGCTCTCTGCCACTTAACACTCGACCCCCAGCCGCCGTTGGTGTGGAAACACGCAAGCCAGATAAACCATGTAACCAACAGACGGTTTTTAATAATTTTATGCTGCATCTCTTACCAGCATGAAGGACAAAAAAAATATTGAAGCGTCATTCTGGCAGTTACAATGCTTATCTTATACCATATTGTGTATTTTGGCTTTAATTAATGAAATAGTTTTTTGTTTTATTGTACATTTTTACACTTTATAGGTCATCAAACACATTTTATTGTCAAACAAAGATAACCTGAGTAAATACAAAAAGCATTTTTTAAACAATGATTTCATCTATTAAGAGAAAAAAACATCTGTCCAAACCAACCTGGGCCAATGTGAAATCGTAAAATCCCCCTTTGTTGAAATATTGCTGCAAAACCTGTAGAAAAGAATCTCTTCAATGGAGCAAAACATCCTGAGCTAAAGAAATTTATGAACAGATGAGAAATAAAATCAATGGCATCCATCAGTTTGGAAAAGGTCACAAAACGGTTTTTAAGGTTTTGGGACTCCAGTGAACAACAGCGAGAGCTGCTATCCACAAATGGAGTAAAAACATGAAACAGGAGTGGTCAAAATGACTACAAGAACATCCATGAGTCATTTAGGAGGTCACATAAGAACCCATGACAACCTCTAAGGCACTTCAGCCCTCACTTGCCTTAGTCAAAGTTTACTTTTCATGATTCAACATTAAGAAAGTGACACAAAAGTGAACAAAAAGGCCCTTCATGGACATGTTCCACAGCCAAAACCACTGCCGACCAAAAATACAAAGACGGCAAAAGACATCTTGATGATCCTAAAGACTTTTTTGAAAATAATCTGTGGCTTTATGAGACAAAAGTGGAACATTCTGGAAGTTGTGTGTTGCAGCAGAATAGTGGGTCAAATTTCTTCCACAGTGGTGTGAAAGACTCATTCCCAGTATCACATATTCTTGATTGCAGTGTTGCTGCCAAGCGTGGCACAACTGGTTATTAGGATTAGAGGACAATTACTCTTTCACAAAGGGCCAGGTTGGTTTGGAAAGCTTTTCTCCCTTTATGTATAGATGAAATCATCCTTTAAAAACAGCTTTTTGCATTTACTCAGGTTAACTGTGTCAGATTTTCTTTGGTTACATGTTTCAGATCATCAAACAGCAAAAACAGAAGAAATCTGAAAGAGAGAAAGTACTTTTCACAGTACTGTACAGCTAGTTTCTACAACAGGCTTTAAACACTTTGAAGATGTTGATTTATGTAAGAAGCATCTATTTCCATTGACCTCCCACACTGCGGCACAATCTGTGTTTGGTTTGTTTCTTGGTTTGACTGGACGACGATTTCGATGAGACGCTGCATCAGTGAAAGTTTTATTTTTGAGAGAAATGCGAAAGCCAGAAACAGTGACCTGGAAAATTTGGCTTTCATTTGTTTCCAATGAGAAAGTGGAAATCAGACGACGCCTCCTCCAGCTTTGATGGTGGCACTCATTAGCAAGCATGTGTGCAGGCTTTGAGACAGATGTGGAGAAGACCTTCAAAATACAGACACACACAGAAACAGGTCATCTTTAAAGATAAGTAGTTTATGAGAAAAGGATATTGAACTTTATGGTTCTGTTGCATGTATAACATCTGGATGAATTTATTATTTTTGAAATATCTAGGTTCTACAAAGCACTTTACATTGTATTTTTCATTCATCCCTTTGACACAAACACTCATTCAGTGCTTCTTATAATACATCTGGTCACGTGAATGTTATTCTGGCTTTCGCGACCTACTTTAAATTCACAGCCTCAACATGGTGATATCACCCTGCCTCCTTTAGCTGCCTCCCTCAGCACGTCAGCAGAGGACCCCTCTACGAATTCTTTAGGAAGTGCTGGAAGAAGACAAGAAAGAGTTGTTCTTTTGGTCTCCAAACTCCCCATATGTCAGTCTGGTGGATCCTGTGGGAACAAGTCCCAATCCACAGAGACGTTACGTCACAATACTCAGGGCCCAAAGGATCAATTCCGGTTCCTTTGAGAGCATAAAGAAGGCCTTTTTCAATATTAAGTTGTTGGTTAGCTGATCTTTCTCTCTTTGTCTGTCTGTATGTATATATATATATATGTATGTATATATATATATATATATGTGTGTGTGTGTGTGTGTGTGTTACATTGTTGCATGATCACATTCATTAGACCTCTGAGAGTCTTTTAGATAAAATTTTTTTTCCAATCTAAATCTAAGTAAGTTTTTCCAAACTTACTTATCCTTCTTCTTCTCTTAGTACAATTCTAGTTCCTAAGGAAAAAAAAAAGTGATTTAAAAGCTTGTCATGTCAGTTAAAATTCACATTATTCACAATTAGTACAAGTTGAAAAATGGAAAAAAAATCTGACAAAGAGTCTGGCAAATTAAGTTTAATGTGGTCAGTCCCTCCACGGATGCGGCTCCAGTGTTGTGTCATGTAGGTCAGTTTCTGATTTCATGAGAATGAGTCACTAATGGACCCTTTGTACAGACAAAGACATGTCCTTGGTGGTCCTAATTATTATGGGAACACACACATGCTTTCTTTCTTTCTGTCTCTGGACCACACATAGCATCTATGAATACACACATTACCTCCCTGACTGACACTCAGACTTATAAGATGCAGACATTGGAAACTGTACTGTAGACTTCCTCAGAGACACATAACCCAGCCCCCGTCCTCCTCCTCCTCCTCCTTCTCCTCCTCCTCCTCCTCCAACTGTTCAAATGCACAATGGCATCTCATTGTACCACCTGCATGGGAACTAATAGTGTTTAGACTCTGGAGGAGATGAGTCAGATCCTTTCGTCTTTCTGACTCATGATCAGTCTGTTCATGGTTTCCCATTCTGGCAGGGAAACAGGAGGATCAAAAAAGAAACGTCTGGGAGAGAACGTGAAAGGAGTTTGTGCATGCGATTAGGCCCAAACACAATGGAAATGAGATGAAATATAAACCTAAACAAATGATGCATTTTTGTTGAGAATGTTTTAATTAGCATTGGAAATTAATTATCAAAAATACTCAACAAATCTAAGTAAGCTAATGAACACTCTACATTCATTTTTGTAGATGGCTTTGCTACAGTGATTTATAAAAAGATCAAGTAATGGGTCGGTAAATCTCATCCAGAGTTTCTTCATTAATTTTAAATTTTAAAAAAAGACTGTATTTGGTATTTACAGCAGGACAAGTGCATTTCCTATACTTGTAAACAACAGAGGCATAATATGTCAGCACCAAAGGGAAAAAGCAAATGAAGACGCAATAAATGGCTGTGTGGGTGCTGGTCTATGCTCACTTCTTAAAGTTTTTCCGAGTTTTTCTGCTGAACAGCATTTCCATAATCACCAGACAAATTTTTCCACTTACGCCAACAAAGCAACAGCAGCAGGCAGTAATGTCAAATTCATAGCAGAGAGAATGAGGGGAAAATGCTGTTTTAGGGGCATGCGAAGACTCTGGAGGAGCATGCAATGATGGCAGTTTGAATAAAAGATCTTTCAAATTACAAAAGGTGAGTTTGTATGAGTTTGGCATTTTAATTTTTGTGGTATTTCATATCAGATTATGTTCTATTAAAGTTGCACTTGGTGCTTCAGGGGATGTTTGTCAAAGAAATCAAAGCATTGCCCTCTGGTTCTGCACAGGTGAAGGACACATGCTGTAGGTTCAATGCTGATTAACTTCATTAATTGAACTGTATGTTTTCTAAATCTTTCTGTGAAACAGAAGGCGTCAACGTTTTTAACAACTATGTCCAGGTTTGTGGTGCGCCAATAGTGACTTAAGCTATGTTTCGACTGCAGGGTCTATCGTTTTTTTTTTGGTTTTTTTTGAGCATTCCTTCTTCAGTCGTCTTGGTTTTGACCCCTGGAACAAAGTGTTTGAGAACAGAATTTCAGCATTCCTGGTGGGGAGCTAGCACTTTTGGAATTACCCACAACCTTGCGGGTGGGGCTTTCAGTGCTGCACATTTCTGTTTAGCGGAGCATTCACAGAATTCTCCATCTCTTCTGCCTTAGACGTCTTGCATTTAATCTCTGTGATGGCCCATAAATTCTGTTATCTTTAAGAAGTTGCAATTGTAACTGTAAACATTGCATTAAATGGGAGACATTTTAGCCAAATCAGCTGAGAAAATACAGTATGCGCTGAAAAAGTGGTTCAATTAGCTTCAGAATGAAAGAGGAGCCAGAGCTTCATTTGTGACGAGAGAGGATGATCACTATCAATAGACTTAATAAGAGAAGAGAGCTTCTATATTAGCCATCTATCTACTTCCCTTTCTGCCACTCTAAGCACTTATAAG
>JBAMYA010090863.1:0-21795 GCA_037176975.1 Arrhamphus sclerolepis | reverse complement strand
TCCATGAATTTACTGAATCTGAGTCTCCCTGATGTCTGCTCATTTATGTAACATCTACATCATCTATTCATCATACCAGAGAGGTTTCAGTTACGTAAAGCATATCAAAGCATTTGCGCACAGAGGCTTCAAAATCTGATATCTAATACAATTTGACAAACTATAAATAAATGAGGTGGCAAATCCCAAATGTCTGTATATCAGTCAATATCGTTCTAGACAGAACTGACAAAGCTGAGAATCAAATAATCCTTTTCTAAATGCATTCTCTTGTGTATTTGTGTCAGTTTTAACAATAATGATGTTGCCACCAAGCAACAGAGCTTTCTTGAACTTTTCAAACTCAGGATTTTGAATTCCATGTCATTTAAAAAGGAAACTAGATTTTCTTCATGTTGCTGCTGTGTATTCATGAGGCGACAAGGTGTCATTTCTTTGATTCAGTGCTTAGATTAGATTTGATACGATTAAACTTTATTGTCATTACTCATGTACTGGTACAGAGCAACGAAATGCAGTTCAGCACCGAAGTGCAATAAGCAGTAGTGCATGCAGCATAAATAATGTGGTATACACGAGCATGTAAAGGTAGGATCTACAGTGTATACATGAAATTTACAGATGGACGCATATGTACAGGTGGAACCACATATAATCTTACGAAATTAGTGTAGTGTATATATACAGGCGAGTGACCAAAATAAACACAGATTGACTGAGTCTTATGAACATATTATACAGATGGATATGTGTGTTAAATGTATAAACAGGAACAATAACATAACTTACAATAAAGGAAATAGGCGGATGATAAATTAGGTGACATGAATACAGATAAAGTGAATAATAAACCGTGCATAAATAAAGCAGTAGCTTACATAATCTTCCTAAACTAGTGCATATTGGTACATAATACTGTGCAAAGTTGCTTAAGTGTGCTTGTGCAGAACAGTCCAGTAGTGCAATGGTATGGTACAGTCTTTAGTTAGTGAGGGAGGAGTTGAGGGGTGTCAGTGCATTGGTGTCTAGGGGTCAATGGGGGACAGAGTTCAATAATGACACAGCTCTGGAGAAAAAGCTGTTCCTCGTCTGCTGGTCCTTGTTTGGAGGGTTCTGAAGCGCTTACCTGAGCGCTAGAGGGAAAACAATCCATGTGCAGGGTGGGAGGAAGAATTTGGTCTAGACAGCGCTTTCTCTGGATGTCCTCAATGGCAGAGAATGAAGTTCCTGTGATACTTTGGGCAGCTTTTACTACTCACTGTAGTCTATTACGTTGTGCGACAGAGCAGCTCCCATACCAGACTGTGACACAGTTGGTTAGGATTCTCTTGATCATGCAGTGGTAAACATTCACCAGGTTGGCTGAAGACAGGTGGTTCTTCTTCAGTGTCCTCAGGTTGATGTGGATTGGTTCATCTGTGCCTCTTCTCTCCTTCCTGAAGTCCACAATGTGCTCCTTGGTTTTTCTGGAGTTAAGGAGCAGGTTATTGTCCATCCACCATGTGGCCAGGTGCTGTACCTCCTCCCTGTGGGCTGTCTCATCGTTGTTGCTGATGAGACTGATCACCGCGGTGATTGTGGTGTCGATGATGGATCCATGCACAGGTCTGCAGTTATGGATGAAGTGCGAGTGAGGAAAGGACTCAGCACACAGCCTTGGAGTCTTTCATCAGTAGAGGCGAATGTGAGGGGCTGGTGGGCTGCAGGAGGTGTTTTTTTCTGTGTTGCCTCTATATTCAGCTTGTAGCAGTGCTTGGCCTTTTTGATGTCTCTCCTTAGGTTTGGTCTGGATGTGCTGAAGGCCAGTGCATCTCCTGATCTGAAGGCAGCGTTACGGGCCTTCAGCAGGAGCCACATCTCCTTGTTCATCCATGCCTTCAGGTTGGGGTATGTGATGATCTACTTCTCTATCGTGGCATCTTGGTAATATAATCTATAACAGAGGAGGCATAGATATTAATGTCCATGTGAGGGCCAAAAGTGGCCTGAGATTTAAACTCCTGGAATGCAGAGTCTGTTCCCTCTGGCCACGCCTTGATGATCATCACTGTTGGTCTGTCATCCTTGGTGAGGGGTGAATATTTGTGGGTGAGGAACAAAGAAGGGTGATCTGGCAGTCTGAGGTAGGGGAGGGGGATTGCGGTATAAGCAGTAGCCATGTTTGGGTAAACATGGTCCAAAGCTTTGTTTCTTCTGGTATGGCAGGAAACGTGCTGGTGGAATTTGCAGAGCAAAGACTTTAAGTTTGAGTGATTAAAATCACCTGCAACAATAAAGGCATCCTCCAGGTGATCAGTCTGTTGTTTACAAATGGCTGCATGAAGTTCATTCATTGCAAGCTTGGCATTAGCATCTGGTGGAACATAAGTGAGCTCCCATGGCAGATAGAAACTCCAGCTTGCTCGACAGTGTTGTCCAGTACGCCACCGTGTAGCTACAGGTATGTTTCGGTGAGGATCACGGCAGTCTCTTAATGTGGGTGAGTCGTAATCGTATCTCGTCCATCTTGTTCACCAAGGACTGCACATTAGCAAGGAAGATGCCAGGCAAAGAGAGCTAATGTGGTGTCAGCCTTAGCTTAGCTCTTATACGTCCGTGCTTCCCTGTGCTCTTCTGGTAGAGTGTGAAGTCTCTACCCGGCCTGGAGATGTTCTGGAGATCTCAGGGATGAGTTGGAGAACGGTGATAAAGGTTCCTGTGCATCACTTGGGATGTCAAAGAAACCTCACCTTTACTATGCTCAGAATTCAGCATAGCATGAACAATAAATAAAAGTTCTGGAACAATGCCCTATGAGCAGATGAGTTGTTTGCCCTTAATGTAGAGTGCCACGTTTGGAAAAATCCAAACACAGCATTTTAGCAGAAACAGCTCATACCCAGTATGGGGTGATGATTTGGGTTTGAATTTGCTGCCACAAGGACCTGGCCACCTTGCAGTCTCTGAGTCAACATGAACACAATTATCTACAGGACACCAAATAGCCCGATACGTACAAGATACTACATCATGAAGTTTGCCTACATGATTTTTTTTTTTGGCTTCTAGCGCCAAAGTGACCAGATTTATTGACAAATGGAGCAGTTTTAGAACAGTGCAGCTCCCCCAAAAATGATAAATGTCCAAAATTCATCAACAATTACCTCATCAGGGATGCCCGTAAAAAAGATTAAGATCCAGGAAGGCAGGCATCTATCATTTCAAAATAAAGCCCCTATCACAACAGTCCCAAAGAAAAAATGTATAGCAAGTATGACAGAGTGGTGAGCTGCAAACCTCCCCTTCCACTGAATTTTGTTGCAACAAACCATGAAGACAATCTTTGATGATGAATAAGTCACAAGTTAAATTCTCTGGAAGCAGAAGCTGCAAAAAATATAAACAGGAATTGTTCAAGTGGAGGTTCACATAGCTTTATTTAGAAACACAAAACAAACAAAAAAAGAAACACTTAAGTATAACAATAGAAGTCTGGTACTGTTTGCAGTTGTTTAAATTTGCAAAATTGAAAAAGCCTCTAAGAATTATTACAATTATAAAATAAAATGTAACCATTTAAGGACAATTACTCCATCATATTCTAACTTTATGTTTCAATATATCAAACTTTTTCTGAGCTAAGAAAAAATAGGGGACAAGGTAAATAAACTGATCACATTGATCCGGAATCTTTCTTATAGCTGACAACTTGTAAAAGTTAATCTTGAGAAAGCAACTGAAAAGAATACCAATTTGCTCCATTTCCAGCTTTGAAAATTACTTTGGTCTATTTAAGTCGATCTAGATACAACTGGCAGAGTACAAACCTGAAAATGAGGATGATGCCAGAAAAACAATTACTTTTACAATAAACTGGATTAGAATTATAGCTGCAAGTGTCTTTATTGACAGACTTTTCAAACTCAAAGAATTTTGACTCCCTCATTAATAAAGGAGGACATTGTAGATCAGGGGTGTCCA
Source organism: Arrhamphus sclerolepis (assembly GCA_037176975.1). Taxonomy (NCBI): domain Eukaryota; kingdom Metazoa; phylum Chordata; class Actinopteri; order Beloniformes; family Hemiramphidae; genus Arrhamphus; species Arrhamphus sclerolepis. The sequence continues at coordinate 17,835 of JBAMYA010090863.1, read as the reverse complement.
ACTCCAGTCCTCAAGGGCTGCTGTCCTGCACATCTTAGATGGTTCCCTGCCACAACGCACCTGATTCAAATGAATGAATCGTTACCAGATTTGTGCAGATGTTGATGACAAACTGATGGTGATCCATTCATTTGACTCAGGTGTGTTGTGGCAGGAAAACATCTAAAACATGCAGGATAGAGGTCCTCGAGGACTAGAGTTGGACATCCCCGCTGTAGATAAACATTAATTCCAAAACAAATCCCACAACCAAATTATTGTTTTGAAATTTTCTCTAGTACTTTTGTATGCAACCTCTTACTTTAAAAGTGCCAATGAGACCTATTAGTTCCCCAGATCCAAATTAAGCTGATATGGCAAAAAGAAAGAATTGTGCTGAAAAATCTTAATTATTTGTAACAGTTTCACTCCATTTACTCTGTCTGCCAGACACATGTGGCTTTGCAAAGCTGTACAAAGCACCGCTACAGAGCTGCAGTGGACTTCTGGGACCACTAATAACAAGGATCAAACGTGCCTAATTGTTCTTTAAAGTCATTGAATGAAAAATTGATTGTGTAGATGCCTTCTCGTGTTTTAGAATGTAACTGCTGAAGTGAGAACACAATAAGGTGTTGCCCTTGAATATAAACTGCAATTGCTCTGTTGGTGCTTCAGAAATGTTTTGTCTACAGCTTTTTTTTTTTTATAATGTTTGCTTTTCTTCTTTGTGTTGGTGCACCACTTTTTGTCAGTCAGCTGTGCTCCTCTGTGGAAAAGACATACGTCATCCTGCACAAAGATCAATTTCTGGCCTTATGTCTTCACAATATCAGTCAATTTCCATCCTGGCCCAAGTTAGCTTTGAGTCATTTTGGCATTCAGCCAACTGTGCTTTTCGTGTTCTTTTAAAAATCAGAATTTCCAAGTTACAATTTGAAAGTTTCAACTGGAACGCCTCTTGAAGTTGGAATTCCAACTTGGAACATTAGAGGAACCTGACTTATCCCATCTTCAGAATCCAGCATGGCCGCTACTTGCATCAACAAAATAAACACCCAGATTATTTACAGCAGTTCTTCCCTCTTTTTTTTTCAAATTCATTTTAAGTCAAACATATAGTGCTTTTTGCTTTTTTGGGATTAGTATCGCTAACAACAGAAAACATTTGCTTTCCTACTTTGCTACTGGAACTGGAACTGGACATGGAGTTAGACACGATTCCTTTGGGTCTCTTATCGTTCTGAGAGTCAACTTCAGTGGTAAATGATGAGTTAAGATTTGATCACATGGCCTAAAATTTTTTGTAAAGATTCTACATTCCAACCACATCAGTGGTTACTTTTAGGGTCGCCACATTCAGACAAGTTCAGTAGAAAAACCCAGATGTGTTCTCACTCTGCCCATCTTATTGAGGAAGCATCCAGTGTTAACTTATGCAAACTTGAGATTGCAAAGTATCCAAACTGCATTTTACATCAGCAAGCAACAGTAATGACGGAGGAGAAAAGAGTAAAATGTTGTTTTGAAACAGAATATAGTTTTAAGGTGTTTTCACGAGAGAATATAGTTCTTCTAACTACAAATTTGAACAAGCTCAGACTTTTTTCTTTTCACCTTCACTGAACTTTAGCTGAAATATAAAAGCATAAAACCTACTACAAACACAGCATATTAAATAACAGTTAAAGACACTTTTGCCAGAAGAGTCCATGGTTCGTTTTATGCTGAATAAAAACATAAATGTTTATGAATATGTATTAGCCTGCTAGCTTAGCTGTGATGCTAGGTACACTGCCAAGTACACTGTTGTTCCAGTTCCAAAATCTGAACCGCATCCTCCCATCCTCAGAAGTTCATACTTGGCAAGTAGGACTCATACTTGTAAATCCAGACTTTACATGCTTTAAATTAAGAAATGACTTATTTTCATAACAGGAATGAGTTGAAATTTTTCAACACACGCAAAGGAAAATGATGCTCCCAAAAACTAAGGCAGGAGGAGTTTCAGAACTATGTTAAGAGATTGCAACAGCTGCCATCGAAAATAGCGGACTTCTGAAACTAGCGCATGAATGTACAGATCCAAGTGGAAAGTTGATGTTAGCATTTAGATGCTAAGAATTTGATTATTACTGATGCATTAAAACAGATGTCAGTATAACTGAGTCTCTTTGTGAGAGTGCAAGTATGACTTTGCAACTAACTTTTACAAAGAAATGTGATTGTGAAAATATGGTTCTTTTCCTCTTTAATGGGTAATTTTATTAACCACTTCTGTTTTATTTAGAGTGACTACAGTTGCAATGGTAGTTTACTCAACACTTTCTTATATGGAATTTCATATGAATCGACCGTCTGCTTTATGTGGAACTCTGTGGAATTTTTTCAGTAGCACAGCCAAAATGCTTTCCTAATCTCTTCTTTTTCTCAGTAACCCGACAAAAGAGGTCTGGTGTTAGGCATGATTATCAGCAAATGACCAGCTCCCACTCAATGAACAGTCACACGGTTATTCTTTAACTAAAATCTATAAAAGCATGCTTTTGTAACTGAGCTCATCTTGAGATGAGAATCAGTGTGGGATGACGATTGAGGTAATCTTTGCCTGTTGTTAATTTTAAACAACTCAGAGACTCTTCTGAACCCAAAACACTGCATATTCTTGCATCAGAGTAAATTTTGGGGATGGGAGGTGGGGGGTGTCAAGTGTGGATTTACTTTAAGAGGGGGAAACTAAGAGAGAATGAGGGGAAAAAAAGAGAAAAGAATTGGCCCGGTTTGTGGAAAAAGGCAATGGAAAAAATGTTTTATAATGTGTATTTCTGCAGCACCTGGCTTCAGCATGGAGTGCATTTGAATCAAACTTGTGGCTACCTCATCAAAGCCAGTCCAACTTACAGTCTGCTTTTATTGGAAGATGAAATAGACAGAAGGAAGGAAGGGGGATCCATAAAGGTCTGGTGTATGTGGAGGGCGGGCGAGTTGGCTGAGCACCACCAGTGAGCTCATGATGGCCTTTCTCATCTTAGCTTGACTTTTGCTTAATCCCTGAGGGGAACAGAGTGGAGCAAGCCTTGCAGTGGGTTGCTTTGGCTCCTTGTTTGCTAAGGGTGGGTTGACCTTATGCACTGCTGGTCCACTCCACAAGTGGGCAGGATTAAATGTTGATGGATGCATAGTGACCATCCCACAGCTTTGTTTGTTGTGGCAAAAGATCCAGGTCTACGGGAATGAAACACAAACAAAGCAATGATCTTAGATCCAGATTCGGACAAGCAGTCATTGCAGTGGACTGATGTTAGCTGTGTACGCGGACAAAATCTCTTGGAAAGACTGTATCATTGCATGTTTGTTTACAATATATGACTCAGAGAAGTTCTGAAAGAGAGATGCTGCTCATTCTGTGGACAACAAAAAAGGCTATAATGTGGTCTTTGTCTCTACCACTAGTGGAAGAGATCAAACATGGAGTCAAAAAGGCATCCCAAACACTAAACAAAGGGTAGTTCTTTCTTTTGTAAAAAAAAAAATGGGGTGAACTTCCTGCAAAAGAAAAACAAAAGAAACAAAGAGATCTGAAGAAATCAGGGATTTTGAGAAAGATCACTTCAGGCTTAATCTGGGTGCAAGCGGATAAAGACTTACTAAGTTGAAATGCGAGAAAGTTTCTAATTATACAGATTCATAATATTATGTATCTGGAAAATGTAAAGAACTTGTACTTACAGTCCGTACATCCAAGAATCTGGGTTATAAGATAAGAAGTGCTTGCATGGATCACTGGCGGAAAGTCTTTCACCACAGAGGGCACACGACCTTACAGTAATGTAAGAGAACTGCAGGAAATAGAGCCAAGACACAAACCCTTGCTGGGCCTTACTGGAAGCTCTGTGCTATTTGAATTTCCTCACATGACACACGTGCTGCATCATGCCAGACAGCTGTAATGTCACGATTGGTATGCAGACAACAAGACTGGTAATACAACCCCACATCAGAGAAAGTTTGGAAGCAATGAAAAAAATAAATAAATGAAATAAATTCAAAAAAAAAAAAGATCTGTGAATGCTACATTTATTTTGAGTTTAGTTTATTTGCAAACAGTGTCAAAAGAATGGAATTCATTGTGCAAGGTATTTCTGGAAAATGTTGGAGGACTTAACACAAAAACGTATGTGTTTATAAAAGGAAAAGAAGGGTTTATGTTGTCAGCAATGAAATGAAGTTCAATAGTGCCACATTCTCAAAATTCAGCACAATGTGCAGTGAAGGACATCCCTTGAAAACATTTATTGGAGGTTGTCCACATTTAGAGACCCTTTACATTTGTTTTACATGAAAAAAGACAAAAAAGAAAGGACAAGCAAGGAAACTGCATAAATGCATACAAGTCTAAATGTATGTAAACATAGAGTCACAATGTTGCACCTCACTGTACGAAAATATATGTATAAACAGCATATCATTTTGCATGACGTTACAGGAGAAAAAAAAAAGGTGAATGCTGACACCTAGTGGTTGATGGGATATTTTCTGACATCTTTGAGCCCTGAGTCTGGATCTGGGTTGCAGCAGTGTGACTCTAGCAGACAATTTTCTGTCCATCTGCGTGATTGTTTGCTCCTCTGCAGATCCGCCATATTCATAATGAGTTTGTGTTCACAAAAAAATAAATTAAATTAAATAAGCCCCTGTTAATCAGAAAAAAAAATCCATAAGGCGTCCAATCACTGCTGTGTGAATTTTAATCTCTGAATATGTTTGTAGTCTTTTCTTATCCAATTTGCTCATAATGAGAATTATTCCTCCAGCCAACTTTTTCTTTTTTTTTGGAGAGACAGATGCTCTCTCTCTCTCTCTCTCTCTATGTGTGTATATATATATATATATATATATATGTACATGTGTTTGTGTGTGTCTGTGTAAAATGTGTGTGTGTATGTAGACTGTTTGTTGACTGTTTCAGTTCATTGCTGTGGTTCAGCTGCAGCCTGCGACATCATTATTATTCTAATTCCAACAGCTTTTACTGCTGTTGCCTCCAGACACACTAGACTCATGACTTCTGTGAAAAAAACACAACAAATGTCAATTAACCTATTGCACAGGTACAAGCAAAAGGCAAAACAGCAAAAACACAAAGAAAATGAAAAGGATAGCATACTGGGAGGAAAGTAAAAGTGCAGAATATTGTCACCACAAAGCCAATGGCTTCCCTCCGGAGCAGGAAACAAAACAAGTGGGAGTGCTGAATCTAATTTCAGGTGTGGCTCAGGGGACGGAGCAGTTGTCTGACAACAGGAAGGTCAGTGGCTTGATCAGCCAGTTGCCTTCCCATTCCACATATCAAAGTGTCCCCCAAACTCATATATCGCTGTGTGAAAGTCTGCACAATGAACAATATACCGACATAAATACAGTTAATGTACAATATACCTTAAGTCCAATGTGGATGGCAGCTGTCTTTCTAAGGTTAGACAAGTGTAGTACAGGTTGGGGTCGACATGACTATGGCATAGATGGGGGGGGGGGGCACATGCATCACTGTCTTGTGTTTTTGTCTGTCCTTTGTCTGTCCTTTCCTGCACACTGTCAGTGATTTTAGCCCTGTCTGACAGAATCAGGGTTTCTGGTGTCAACAGAATTTCTCACATCTGTCAAAGACGGATGGTGAAGGACACCCTCACTCTCACTTATACAAGGACATGTGGGAAAGCCAACATCTGCTACAAATTCAACATAATTGACTCAAAGAAATGTTTTGCTAAATTGTGGCCTCAACCATTTATATTTTGTAGACAGTTGTAGAAAAAAGAAAAAAGATTAGGGTGCATGAGGTAAAATGACTATCCAAGATATAACATAGTGAACTTCTCAGCGGATTAATTAATTTCTAATTTTTTTTGTTTGAATCTCCAAGTCTAGTGTTATCTCTCAAAATATGCCCTTGGATGAAGCCAGATATAATATTCTTGTCATATCTAAAGAGCACTTTAGGGTTCTGTGTCCTGCCCAAAGACACTTCAGCACATGGCAGGGATGTGGATCGATTGGCTGGGCTTCCAGCTGGAGGATGGCCTGTTCTTGAATCACTTCTTATCTCTCCATTTATAAAGAAGCACCAGAAGAAAAAAACAAAAAAAAATAGACAAACAAAAAACTCTTTGGAATAAAATGTTGTTATGGTGTAGCATGAATTAGGAAGCTGCGTGTAGGGAAATTGTCTTTACAGATTTGAAAATTTGGGTCACTCCACCTTAACAAAAAGGTATACCCTTGCCATTTACAGAGCAGTTAAGATGGTAACTAATTGTCTGGTGCTGCTAATCAAATACACTTTATTCATTGCACATTCATTGTACATTGAGGAGGACTATTCAAAACAAGATTGCATTCAGGGTGTAACTGAAATGCTCAGAGTTGCTTGGAAGGGATCCCTTTGAAGGGATCTTGAGAGAGCTGTGCATAAACACATGGCTGCAGGTCTCAATTATTTGAAGCAGTCATGGGGTATACTTAGTTTTTTTTTTGTTTTTTTTTTTAAAACTGCTTCTGGTTCTCTTTCACACCGACCATAGTAGATAATAGTAGCATAAATTGCTCCCCCCACTTTATTCCTGGAGCCACCAAGAATGTTTCCATGGAAACGAAGGGACGGCTGACCAGATTTAGAAACTATTAATTTTGGATTTGTAGGATTGTATAAGTTTAGGCAGAAAAGTGGTGAGGAATCAAATTAGAGGTTATGGTTTACTGGGTTAACGTGTCTCAGGAAGGTATGATGCCATCAAGGCTGTTAGGGCGCCGAGTACGTGGAGATTGCTCTTCACACTCAATTTACCTCATGTGCTCTTTGCATTATTTGTTGGCTTCATTAACCTTATTGGCCTCACATGGTCTGTGTTTCTGACAGTTTGGTAGAGCCGTGGAGAATGCTGCGCTCTGGAGATAAGGATACTTTGACTTCAACTGAAACAATATGTCTTTGAAATAAAGCCTGTGAGACAGAGAAGGCAGGGAAGATGGACGAAAAATAAAGCCATTTGTGCAATGAGTTCCTGTCTCCTCTCTCATTTCCTTCCTGGTGGTCTTTGATATTGTGCAGTCAATGTGTTATTCATTGTGATCTTCCTAGTTTTGTTGTGATCTGCCTGTCTGAAGTCATATTGTCAAACATATGGCTGTGCTCTAGAAAACAACTGAAGAAAAAAAAAAGGGAGAGAGCTATTATACAGAGAAGATAACTTAGTTTGCATACTATGTAGTATATATGTAGTCCCCTCAGCCATGTGGGTGCCATCTGGATCAAAAGTAGACGATTTGGGCAGTGGACATGGGCTTGAAGTGTACGAATGACATGGTCCCATATGGTTTTAGTATTACAGGCCCAAAATAGGAAGCTTATGTGGGCCGTATTTTTAGTAAGAAAGGCTCCACATTTGAAATTTAACCAGTTAAGCTCCACCTAAAATGCAGTTAGATCTCCACTCAGAGTCAATATGGACAACCGCAGACTGGGCCACCTTGGAATTGTGTAGACAAACGTACTTGGACGCCACATTTGAAGCAAACTTTTAACCCATCTGGGTTCCCACACATAAAAGCTGTCTGGACCCTGAAGTAGGAAGCAGTTATGTTTCTCAAATGAGTACTGTATGTTCTCATTAGTATTTTTACCTTTATACAGAGATGCAACTTAAATCTTGTCATGTGACTGCACTGCTGTTACACTAATCTAGCGTGATGATATCCATGTGTGAAGTTGAGTAGAAACTCATTTCATTTGCACTTGGATGTCAGAACTCAGCCACCGTTTGTGGGTCTGGTGGGTTTTTAGTTCAACACTCATTCAAATTAACACTAAAAATACAAAACAAATGTTTACTTCACCCCATTTACAAGTACTACAAACACCATATAGTGTTAATATTTGCCCTTTAACTTTAGATCACTTTTATGAATTAAAGTGATCCTTGTTTTTTGTTTGTTTTTTAAGAAATTGTAATTAAAAAAAAAAGAAAATAAATTATATTCGAGATGTGAATGGGATAACAAAAGCATTTCAGCAAATTTTCAAATGTTTCAAGGTTTTTCACAACTAGTCAGTTTACACAACACACAGCTGAGCACATACGGAAGACAACACTTCAGCACCATTGAACGTACTGCCTGACATGACCAGCGTGTCAAAGAAAATCACCAGTTTCTGCATCCCACAGAGATTTGGACCTGAAAACTCCAGAGAATAAAAGAACCCCCAAAGTAGGCATGTAAATGGGTTTGGTCCATCTCCTTCCAACTATCTCCAAAAGCACACGTCTTCCTTGTAAATGAGCACAATCCGAAATCATTTCCTGAATGGAATCTGGGATGAAAAGCTCATTGAAAAAATGTTCAAATAAAATAGGACAGAACAGAAAATGAGCCAAGGCCAGTGAGTCTCAGTTTGAAAAACCAAAAAGAAAAGAAATTTTTTTTAAATTAATTTTTCTTGTGATTAAAAAAATGAAAACGGGTCCCACAGATCCAAACACCAGCTAGTGAAATCTCAGTTACATGCATTTGATTAGTTGCAATTTTTATTTTAAATTGGAAAAACAAGAATAATGCATCCAGGGAGCTATACGTACTGGTAAAGAACTCAAATGGACACATATAAAACTGTTGATTCAAACACTTACTGGGAGGAACCCGCCATGTTGTGAAGAGACCAGTGGTCACATCCCGGTTACTACTCTGGTGCAAACTCTCACGATTTCTAATCATGTGACACCGCTACCTATCTGGAGTCTCACCTATAGTTGAACACAACATTTATTTACTCATTTTTTTTGTCTCTCACATGTCTTCAAACAAAGGGAGTCTCATGTTTAAATTTTGTTTAAAGAATAACATCTGTCCACTTCATGGGTTGGGTCGCCAGCACTCAGCCCAGTTCATCAGTGGTTAATTAGCCTCCTTTTTCATAATTTCATAATTTCCCCCAAAGAGAGTAAATTTGTAAAGGCAGAAAAATAATGAAAATGAGATCTCCAGTTTCTTCTTTAATGCAATTACTATTGATGTTCAGTGAACAAGGCGTAAGTCTAATTAACTTTTCAAGTGGTTCCTGGGTAGGAAAAAAAAAACAAAAAACAAAACATCTCATTCACGTTCCTCCAGGGACGCGGCCCCTGCTTGGTTTATGAGGCCACTCAATCCTGAGACTTCGGCTCCACGCTCCCATCAGGGGCAGCATCAGAGCGAAGCAACGTCATGTAGACAATGTGCCCAGAAGGGTTACAGATTTACGTGGCTGCCTCATCAGGCAGGAAATATGTTGTACATCTAAATCTGAAGATGAAAGTGATGTAGAATTACTTATCCTCATTTTTTTAGTATGTTTTTTTTCATCCTGGCAGAAAAGAGAGTGAAAATTTAAGTAAATTAGGGGGAAAAAATGTCAGAGGTAGCACTTTAGGCATTTTATCCTCATTTCCACTAAAAATATATCCAATTTAACATATTTTTGAAGCATTTCTGAAAGGTCTGAACATTAAATTTCTTATTTTCATTTCTCTGGTGATGCACCTCTTAAAAGCATTATGAAAAACTCTCAGCTGTGTATGAAAAACAGTTCTGAGTCAGCAATACACACACAATGAACGCTATTTCTTGTATTTTAAGCTTATCCCCAAATGACATCAATTGTAGTATATATATTTATAAATATATAGATAGATAGATAAAATCAAAGCAGGTTTGACTTTAACTCTTCAACTTGTTAAAAAGTTTGCAATAACAAGACACAAGTTAAATATTTGACTGAAGTGCTCTCCAAACTGAAGATGTCATAAAAATGTCTCAATTCATTTTGAATCCCGAGACCGAGTATTTTTCATTGTTTACTGACTAAATGTGATTTCATGCAAGGACAACACAACATTACAGCTTTTCACACAAACAAAAATCCATCTCAGCAGCACGTTAATCTGTTTTACTCCGAAGGAGAGGGACTGTTGCCCTTGAGCCAGTAATGTGTTCACTTTAACGAAACAGTGGTGCTTTATCCATTATGATGATAGACTACAGGTGGAACGCGAGGGCCGGTGGCTATGACTAGAAGTATAGCACATTTGTTTGGACCATACAGATAGATGAAGCTCCTTAGGTTCATGTTTAATGGTTTATACTACATTCTCTGGTCAGATGTGAGATATATTGAAATATTATCTTCTTTAATGAAAGTTAGAATGTCAGAAAACCCCATGTGAACTGCTGAACGCCAACCAGAGCCACATCACTTGCATTTTTAGCTTTTTAATAACGCAAATAACAATTAATTTAATGAAAATGTTCATTTACATTAACATATTCAAAGCCTTAGTGAAACATAGTTAAAAGTATGTTGACTCCCACAACTGAATCCCTTTCTGGCACTGGTTTTGTCTATTTTTCTTTTCATAAATCAGCAGAGGGACTTTTGCATTTTTTAGCGCTTTAACTCCCCCTATAGGCGGTATTTTAACGGTGAAAAAAACCATTATCCTGCTTTAGATACTGACCAAGTTCTATGAAAAACGAGACCCAAAATAGAATGACACTTTTAAGAGGATGAAAAAATGCAATTTACTTTGACATTAACTGCTGTTTCTCGAAATTATTCGCCATTTTGCTGTGACTGTATATTCACACTTCACTCTCAAAACAGCTTCAGTTCACATTGTTTTGGTCCTCCGTGCAAATTTACCCTCCTTACCGTCTAATGAAAGACCCGAGGCTGTTTTAACAACCGAATGTTCCTTTAAGTGAAAACTAAAAGCTTAATCTTACCTGGTGTCATGAGCAGAGCATCAGTTTACGAGAGATGCGGAAGACAAATTTATCATGTCAAGGCCATCACAGGCAACAACAGATTTATAGCTGTGCTGGATGTTAATTATAAATGTGAGAGTTCTAAGAAACATCTACGCAAGAAGAGATTCATATCAAGAAAAGCCTTTGTGGAAACCTTAAATAAATTCTTAAAATGAGCCCAGAGGTTCTCTGAGTCAAAATTACTGCACTCTGTCAAGGACAAGAGTACAAACCAAAGAGTAATGGCTCAGCTCCAACTTCTGCCAGAGCAGATTGAATTATTATCTTCCATAAAAGTTTAATGGGATTTCAGTAGGCCTCATATATAATAGGGGACTGTGAGGCTGAGCCACTGTGCTTTGACCCTTTTTTTTTTTTACTGCCATCGCTTTTCTGAACCATCCGAGGCTGGATGACTGGCCCAGTAGCTGCTATGCAAACAGCTGAGCAGACACAATGTTTCACAGGCTGGGTTGTAATCATCTACCCACAGAGCTTTAAATCATGTTGCAAATCACATTTAGGCAAACACATTTGATACGAGCGTCCTTAGCTGAGACGCTTGTCTTTCTCTTCCCACTGTAGTGTTGAGCAGTCGAATTCTGAATAAACATGCTCAGCACAGACTTAATTCAATTCATTTTATTTATAAAGTGCCAGTTTCACAACAAAAGTCATCCCAGGTACAAAGAAATACAGTTTAATTCAATATAGTTCAATCCAAACATGATTCACTTGTACTCCGGTTTCATTGAGTTTATTATAATCCAGTTAAACCCCATTCAGTCCTGTTCATTTTCATTATAACTGGTCTCACATATTGCCAGTTTCTGGCAAAAAGAAAAAAAAAAAAGGAAAAGAAAAGTAAAGAAAAAATGGCTTGCACCACTATTTTCCACAAGTGCACAGACCTGGATGTGAGGTGCAGTGCTGTCACGTACTCTCCAAATTGTTCCGTCTGTAATATATATTTGTGAGAAAAGTGTCAAGACAATATTAAGCCACATTTATGCTTTTTTTTTTTTTGGAGCAAATTATCAACATAAACAGCGTGGCACTAAATATCACAAACTCAACTTTCACAGATAGAGCCAAATATCCAAAACGCTGAATGTGCAAAGACACTCTGAAAGTAAATTAGCTGATTTTGCAGACACAAATGCAAAAACATATCGATCGGACATTTCAGAATTCTCTTGAAGCTGTCACTAGTTCTTTGTACAAGGTCTTATTCGACCAGACTCCTGCTGTACTCATTTACATTCCTAGGCGGTTATTAAAGTCAATAATCCTATAAAACCAAAGGAAAACGGCTACACACATTAAGGTAGGACATCTTGGCACAGAACAGTATTGTAAACAGATCGCAGCACAAGTATACGGTACAGAGCATGAATGACCACATAAGGATGCTTCATACTATGACAATGTCTCAAAAACTGGAGCTGATATTTTAATGCTTTTCAGCCATATCTAACAGTAGACATCATGGTGTGAGAGCTTAAGCCATGCTTGTCACGAATGTCGCAAGATAACACCATAAATCTTACATCAAGAGCTAAATGTTTTACTTGCAGTGTGCAGAAAGATGCTCTTCCACCGAATGTTAGACTATTGAGACGGCATCAGCACATGCACATATTCCATACTGCTGAAAACAGCTTGCAGCATCCCCAGTGGTGCTGTACTATCAACTCTATTTTCATGATTAATACATTCTCTCGCCGCCAGGGCACAAGTTTGTAAGCATGAACTAACATTTGGATGGCGCTCTTAAAGTCAAAATACTCAAAGCTGTGATTTTGCATTGACTAAATGTGGAGAGCTTTGAAGTGCAAATTTATCTCCGGCACATTGAGCAGCAATGTAGCAGCTGTTCAGTCGGGGGGAAAAAAATGGAAGCAATTTCAACTCTGCTGCATGCTATGGTTTAATATCCTAGTTGGTGGCTTTCTCCATCCAGAATCAGAAACATTTTCACTTGATCAAAATATACAACACTACGCTATAGCATGTGCAAGCCTTATTTAAAGAGCACAACATTGCAGAGGAGATGCAGGGGACCTTTTCAAAGCAAAGCACATGTGCGCATGAAAAAGGAAATAAAAACATCTCACACAGAGTTAAAGACCATATCTATTTTAAAAAATGGTTTTAAGGCAATGAAAGTGAAATGTAAAGCAAAGAAATAAGGAAAACCCTGCTGTATAGTGTTTTCTCTGTAAATTATTGGCTTCAGTTTCACGTTTTTGTGACCACATCTCTAAAATTACTGTGGACAGGGACAATGGGCAGAAAATAATACAAGATGAAAGAAAGCAGGCACCACGATGCGGCAGTGACAACAATGAAGAAACAGATGCTGAACAACATCATTTAATCAGCCTCTCTGTGTCTCAGCTTGCAGTGACATAGCCAGCATGATACTGCTTCGTTCTGTATTCCTGACCTGACTCTTCTACACTGTTTACTATCAATGAATATATAGCTACTACAATGGAGAAAAAAAAAATCCTTAATGTGAGATTTTAGATTGCTATAGCATGGCAATGGCTACTCCGGAGTCATAACGCCCCTTCATTTGTGTTATACTGGCAGCCAGCATGAGCAGCAGGCCTGTTGCCACCTCCAGGCTGTAAGAGAGCCAAGCTGTGGCGAAGGACCAGCCGAAGGACACGTGCACGTAGTCGAGGTTGTCTGGGGACACGATTCGCCGGAACTCCTCCATGCCTTGATTGGAGTATTTGATGTAGATGCTGACCCCGGACAGGGTGAAAACACCTGTTAACGTACGTAGAGAGAGCACATTTCAAAGATCAGACCTTTGAAATTCCTCTTGCACTGGTGACACAGAACCGCTGAACTGAAATGAATGAGGAGCTCCATGATCACACGCTGTAATGAGAGTGTGATTTATCCGCACATGCATTTTCTAACAACGCTTTGGCGTACTGGGAGGGAGGCGGGCTACACCAGCACATCACACGGAGAATATGACAAGCATTCATGATCACATTCATGCCTACAAACAGTTAACCCTCTGTGGTGCATTGGAAGTCTATTTTATGAAGAAAAAAAAGACCTGCTTTGCTTACTTTGCTAATTACACTTTCTGTGGAAACAAAATGGCAAAAAAGAAAGAGAAGGTTTTTCTGTGTATATTCACTCTCCCTACTTCATTTTCCTGCTTGGATAGTTTGTGTTTGTGTGTGTGTTCTCTCAGGATTTGAATGTCAGATCGAGATAATCACTGTCCACTTTCAAAATATTGGTTTTAAAGAGTCTGTTCTTCTGTCTGTGGACAGATGTTATCAACATGATAAAGAATGGTGCACAATGAAAGCTGACTTTGTTGGTGAATTCGATCATGAATACTGAATACTTACATTATTGTGGCCTTTTTTGTTTTTATTAATTTCACACTGGGCTACATTTGCGGGCTGGACGACAAATAGTTGAGCTCACAAAGAAAGGTGCGATAACTGGCAGCTGGATGAGCCGCGCTGAAGGTCTCTTTCCTTTTTTACTTCTTTTATTTAGACTAAACATTCTTACAAACGGCAGCATTTTGACCATCACAGATTCAAAGATCTTTTTACGCCACCCAGGAATTATTCAGTGGCATCATCATCATCATCATTATCATCATCTTCTCAGGTTTAATTTCTTGTCACAGTAATAAATAAATAAATAAATAAATAAATGAAAATAATCTCCTAGATTCTCTATGGACAGCAGACACACAGACACGCAATTAATATCTGCATGTGCCTAAATCATTTCTATAATATTTTTAATTTCAACATCAATCACTCATCAGTTTGTTTAATTGTGATTTATTTAAACTTGAACTTGAAAAAAGGGTTGTTTTTTTTCTTCCTTTTAAAACTGTTTCTCTACATTTATCTTTCATTATCATGCATGTACGTCTCTTTGAAACTATTTAATCTCCGTCCTCATGTTTTGTTTAGCTGTCTGAACATTAGATGGGTTTGAATTGCTCTTAACAAACAAACAAATGAAAAGTCTCAGCAGCCGTCCCCGAAGTGAGCAGCACAGAGTAACATTAAATATTAACATGAAAACACCCCAAAAAGCCATTACATGAGGTATTCAAACTGACCTGCACTTCACACTTCACAATCATCATCTGTAATTAACCTTGGCTAATTGCTGACTATTCTTGGCCGTGAATTTTTTTCCCCTGTCAATGTCAAACACAATTTGCATGTGGGCACACCAGAGAAAAGACTTTTAGAATACAAATTGAGTAATTATATTGGTTTAGTAGTCTGCTGAACCACGTCGTAGTACTACAAACATCTGACAGCGCTCACAAACACACATTCTGCTTCAGCAGAAGTTTAATTCATCTGTACAAGATTTGACCTTTACTTCTAATCTCTATTGCACCACATCAAGACCACCCCCTCCAAAACAAAAACAAAAAATTGACCATTTAAAGTATGCAGTGGTTTGAAACAACCTTGGAGTGCTCAAAGGTCAGAATTGATTTGTTCTGTCCATTAAATGAAAAGGTAGTTCCAGATCTCATATTCATGTAAATCTGTCAAAAAAAAAGAGAGATAAATGCATTAGTAGAGCAATGCATGATGGGAGGGGCTAAGCCAGGGATAACATACTGACACGCAAACCAAAGATTTCTAATACTAAAGCATCAAACTGAAAAAATAAAGGTACTAATGCATCAAATACGTCAGATAAAATCTGAACAAAACACTGAAATCCATTATCCCTTCTCTGTGTGCTTGGGTTTGAAAGAGCCAGAACTCAGCACTTAAAAATCTTTTGATACCGAGATGTGGACAGAACATTTCATACGAACCATGAAATTAGCTGTCGACTCTGTGTGACATGAGAGGCCAGGTTCATCAGTAGAGATGGTCAAGCAAACAATAACACCTCTTTTTCTGTGACGTATTCATAGATGTAGCATCAGACTTATACAAAGGGAGATTTGAACTCATTAACTTTGAGTTAAAACACAATTAAACTCATATTTTGCTTGATATTGCTTCTATTGTGATGGTTGAACCGGCTGAACCCCCCGACAGACGAAAGCAATCTATTACTCGTACAGCACTGTTGATGGAAACATACCCTTCTACTACCATTTAAAGTCCAGCAGATCAAGCATCCTTTCTGCGTAACAGTACTGCCTCATCAAAACTGCTCTCTATTTAAAAATAACTGAGCTAATTTACTATTGGCTATTTACTGCATATTTTACTAACCATCTTTTTTGGGTGTTTACTCATGACCTGAGTCTTTCTATTATCACACATGGATTCCATTAAAAAAAAAAAAAGGACTTTCAAGTTTCTTATTTGGCAACAACAGAGAATGACACAAAGAGCATATCAAGTATTCCATATTAGAACCGCTGGGTCCTTCAATCAGCGACAAGCTTTCATGTAGTTTTATAACACCTCATTTTGATCAGCAATCAGCTATCATGCTGTCATCCTTACAGTTAATTATGCCATTATCCCTGCTGAGAATATTTGGTAGTATTGAGTCAAAAGTAACCCTTAAGTTTAGTGCTACCTTATTTCCAAGGATGATATGATATGAGATGATATATAATATGACATGATATGATATGATATGATATATGATATGACATGATATGATATATGATATGAGATGATATGATGTGATATATGATATGAGATGATATGATATGATATATGATATGACATGATATGATATGATATATGATATGACATGATATGATATGTGAGATGATGATGTCTGCCATATGTTTGAGAAAAGGGTGTTAGACGTGGCCACATGGGCTTTCATGTGTGAGAAAGATCCCTCCCATGGCCCTTTAATTGCATTTAAATGTTTCCATTCAGTCATGGTGCCAGTCACGTATTCACAGACTCTAGAATCTAAAATTAATGGAAGGACTGTGAGTCTCCATTGATGTGTTTTTCGCTCCTGAAATTACTATTTTCACCATAAAATCCCCATCTCCATCCACCCTAACAATATTGCGAGCGCCATGTGGACTACAAAGGGATATTCAACATGCAGTTACATATTAATCCTACAATGGTCTTCTATATTTAATATAACTCTATATTGCTTAATTTCATCCTACTGGAGCCCCTCTCCCCTTTTTTTTTGTACATTTCAACATGTAAATGACACATATTAACATATCTTAGGGACTACAAAGTGTACTTTAAAATGTTTGGTAGCAGAATAAAGGTAACATACAGTATATGAGATTAGAGGAGTCTAAAATGAAGTATAAATCTTACCCGTCTGCAGTGAATGAAGATGGAACACAGAAAAAAAAATCCAAAAGAAAAATGATCCATCTGACAAAATATTACATCTCTTTGGATTCATATAGTGATCACACAAACTCTCTAGAAATTCTAGAAAAACTCATCATTTAATGTGCCAATATCTTTGTTTTCTATTGTGTAACATAGTGTTGCTTTTTGTTGTTGTTATTTTAGAAGATATTTTTATATGGACTGTTATTTTGACACACTGAAATGTACCTGTGCCATTTGGGCTTTTCAGTTACTGAGGTATTATTTGATATACACAGTGGGGAGAAAAGGTATTTAGTCAACCATCAATTGTGCAAGTTCTCCCTCTTTTGAAAAGATGAGAGAGGCCTGTAATTTTCACCATAGGTGCACTTCAACCACGAGACAAAATGAGAAAAAGAAAATCCAGAAAATCCCACTGGCTGATTTTTAAAGAATTTATTTGCAAATCAAGGTGGAAAATAAGAATGTGGTCACCTACAAATATCAAGATTTCTGGCTCTCACAAACCTCTAACTTCTTCTGTAAGAGGCTCCTCTGTCATCCACTTGTTACCTGTATTAATGGCACGTGTTTGAACTGGTTACCAGTATAAAAGACAACCTCAAACAGTCACACTCAAAACGCCACTATGGCCAAGACCAAAGAGCTGTCAAAGGACACCAGAAACAAAGTTGTAGACCTGCACCAGGCTGGGAAGACT
>JBAMYA010090852.1:0-21795 GCA_037176975.1 Arrhamphus sclerolepis | reverse complement strand
TAAGTAAATAAATACATATTTTAGTAATAAACTTGAGCACTGTTCAAAGACATTAAGCCAACATGGAAAACCATAAATGAGCTGTTACTAAGAAAAAAAACTCACTCACAGCTGCCTGCAGAATTTCTTAATGAGGAAGAGGATTTCAATAACCTGACTGATGTAGCTGAAAGATTTAATGATTTTTTTTTTGTCGATATTGGTAAGAAATTGTCCAATAAGACTCCCTTATATAGTGGTATTCCTTTGTATAGTTTCCTGGGATAAACTCTAATCATTTCTTTCTTTAAGCCTCCTGACTGTGAAGAATTAAGTGAAATTATTGACAATTTAAAAACATCATCAGTCGGTCACAACAACATCTTACCTTTTCTTGTTAAGGAGGTGAAAGAACATGGATTGCAACTGCCTCCTCATATTTGCTCTCTTTATCTTTGAAGACTGAAATTGTTCCTCAGAATGTAAAAGTTACTAAGGTCATTCTTTTATTCAAGGCAGATGAGCCATCCTGCTTTAACAATTATAGACTCATGTCAATTTTGCCACGTTTCTCTAAGATACTGGAATACAATTGCTTACAAAAGAATTCTTTAGCATTTAGACTCTAATGTAGTTATCTACAAACATCAGTATGATTTTCATAAAAATCACTGAACTTACAAGGCACTTTTTTAATTATAACTGCACAAAACAACAATGAATTCACTTGTACTGTTCTAACTGATTTGTTGAAGGCCTTCGATACGGTCAATCATTACATCTTATGGGAAAAATTGTTTAACAAAGGCTTTCATGATTTCACTTATATGTGGTCAATTACATCTCTGACAGGAAGCAGCTCATTTTTTTTAATGATGCAATTCTAATCTCCTTGGACCTTTACTATTTCTTATCTACATCAGTGAGCTAGCATGTTCCCAACACTCTCCAGTTATGTTTGCAGATGATACTACCCTAATACTGTCTCATTCAAATTTCAATACTCTAACAGAGGAGGTTAATACTGACTTAGTTGCCTTTGCTACATGGTTTAAACTAAACAAATTTTATGATTTTTGTAGTAAGAGGTTGTACTCAAAAGATTTATGCAAGATTAAACTTGAGTTGAATGAGCTACCTCAAGTGACATGTGCTAGATTTTTATGAATCATGGAAGATGAAAGCTTAAGTTGGAGTCCAAGCTTACTGGGTTAGCTCAATGGTGAACAAATCTATTGGGATAATAAAGAAGAACAGTCATCCAGTGTCTAGAAGGTGCCTCCTCACTCTTTATTACACTTTGATTCATCCTTACATTTCAGACTGTAAAATAGTTTGGGCAAGTACTTTTCCCACTAAAAACTATAAAATATTGATCTTTATGATGTAAACACTTTTTGAATCATTCTTTTTTTTTATATCTGAAATATATTCTTGCAATGAAATGTCACTGAACGTTTCAAATGTTATTTTAAAAGATCCGGGGTACAAAGCTATGGAATAACATCTCCCAGCTTACAAAAAAGTGTCATTCTTTAAAAATCTTCAAGAGATGTTTAAAAGATCTTTTAACTGTTTCATGACTGATATATTTATATTTCTACCTTTGTTTTACTTTTCTATCTACATACATTTCTGCTGAAAGTTTTTTTTTCTATTTTATGCAAAACTGTTGTGCTTAGATCCTTTTTTCTATTTTCTTTGTTTCTTCTCTGTTTTTTTTTAAATAAATATGAGATGTAATGTTTTCATTTTGAGGTAGAAACTAGGTAGGTTGAAACTGACAAAAGCAGTAATAAATAAAAATGTACAGAAAATAAACTAATGAAAATCAGACAAAATCAGGAACTGGTAGCCAGTATAAGGATCTCAGAACAGAAGTATTGGTCTCAGTTTTTCTGGTTCCTGTTAGGACAAACATAATATTAATAGTATGTATTGATGGTTAGGATTAGGGTTAGATGGATGGTTCAGTGTGCATGCATCAAACAGTGTGCAGCCTGTTACGAATGCTCAGGCTTTTTAAAATACTTTTTGGCTTGGATTAAAAAAAATAATAAAAGAAGTACTGCTGCTTACTGGTGGTCAGGTTTTTAATGATTTTTAATGATTTTCATGCTGCATTGCTACTTGTTTTTAGCGTTACTGAGAGGCAGAACATGGCCAGTATTGTTTACACCAGGGATCAGCTGATCGACCTGAAGTTGGCTGTTATCTTGCCGAGACCTGTGGACATACTGATGGAGTTATAGCAAAAAGCACACAGAGGATGCAGAGAGATCAAGAAACTCTGGAGAAAGAGACTGTGTCTTTCAGACGTCAGCTGATTGAACGAACTTCGTAGCCGTGGTTCCCCTTTCTCATCATGGGAAACGTTAGCTCCCTCGGGAATAAAATGGATGAACTGATAGCACTGGACCAGAGTCTAAAGGAGTATAGGGAATGTGGTTTAATGTGTTTTAAAGGACGTGGCTGCACCTGGATATTCCTGAAGATAACGTGATCATTCAGGGCTTCCACAAGGTTCAAGCAGATGGAGACATGAGGAGCGGTAGGCGCAAAGGAGCAGGGCTCGTTAATGATGGGTGGTGTAACCCAGCGCACATCACCGTGAAGGAGTGTATCTGCCGCCCCGATGTTGAACTGTGTGCTGTCAGACTGCATCCTTATGTTCCCAGACAGTTTTCCCATGTGCTCCTGGTGGGCCTCTGCAACCCAAACTCTGCATGTGACGTCATCCCCTGTGGTATAACCCTGTATAGAGTTCTTCAGGTTTGTTTGTCTGTTTGTTTGGAGTGTTGTCACAAATGGAAATTTCTCCTTGGGGATTTATAAAGTAATCTCTGATTCTCATGTAATCCAGATTGGTGTCTTTTTCTTGTGTTCTGTCTTGAATACAATTTTCAAAAATGAACAAATACATAGAAAAATAAACTAAACATCAGCATGATTTATGTTGGTCCTGCACCATCTGCTGTTTAAAAGGAAGGTTGGATGAGTTTTTGGTGTGAATCTCAGGTTGCAGTTACCTGAGAGACGTCAACAACAAGGCATACATGTTTGTCATGTTTGTCATCATGAAAAGGTCGTCCAAGCCCTCAGGTGCATCTTTTAGATAAAAAAAAAGAGGCGGAAAAGAAGTCCCAGTGTAGAAGAAATATTAATTCATTTGAACTAGCTAGAGGGTAGCTAAGTTTGTAGATTCATGCAACTACATCAGTTTTATTTTAGTAATGCATAGCAGAGCTAATTAATAATTTGCATTTTGTTGAACACATCAAGTAGTTGTCTGTCTAGAAGCTGCTGGAACCTTCACTCACATCTTCACCACTTGCTGTGATGAATGTAAGAATGCCAATTATTTCTCTCTCTCTCTGTCTCTCTCGTTCATAGATGCTCGCCAAACATGCTCTTCACAGTGACACGTCTTTGTTGCAGATGTGCTCTCACAGCTGGAATATTCCAAAGTTGCATCTAGACAGAGTGTACAGGATATAAGATGTGATGTAGAAATTGCAGATCAGGCTCTGGGAGACTTCTCATGTTGTCAGTATCACAGGACATGTCCACAACGTTGAGAATACGCTGCTCACCTCTTCATCATATTCAGGTAATCTCTGCAAAACGTCAAGAGTGAAAGTTTTGGACATTTGAGTTCTCACATGCAGTTCCTCTAGAAGATTTCTGGGGAAATGAAGGGCTTCAAGGTGTATTTGAGATGATCTTTTAATGATACAAACAAGCTTGACATCACAAAAAACTAATAAACAAATATATACTTTAGACAATTGCACAAACAAATGTAATTACTAGTAGAGAAGTGCACACCTTTTCAGCAAGTCAGCTCACAGTGTACTGTGTATCAGTGTTTCAACGAGCAAACAAGTATGGAAAAGGATTTTTGGCATTACTATCAGCTCTATAAAATATGCTAAGCATCATCAATTCATTTAAAAAGTCATAAGAATATTTAATTTGTGGACAATGCACATATAAATATATAGAAAGAGCATGTAGCTCTTCCTGGAGAACATCATCCTGGAGAAAGAAGCCATCATTATTGGCAAATACCGTAGCAATGGAACAACTTTTTCTAAATGTGACAACTGGTTGACACCAGCAGACATAGAAGCTGGGCACGGTCAGATCTTTGAGTTGGACTTGAGTCGCGCTAAAAGTGATTTTTTTTTTTGTTACCCGTCCTGTCTGGCAAGTTGGCAAAAACAACAAAGCAGCACACACACAAGAGACAACCAATTCAACAAGATAAATAATGAGCAGCAACAGTTTTTAAATCCCTAAAAGGAACGACAACAACGCTGAAGCAATATCTCAAAAACAACAGAAAAAGTGATTTCAAGAGTACACACTAATTTTCAGTCATGAAATCAAGAGTCCTGCGTTAGTTATTGCAGTCTTCTATAATCTTCTGTAACTATTAGGTGGGATTCTTTTTACATGTTTTGGTGTAACAACAAACTCAGACATGTTGAATGTTATTGTAAGTCTTAAGTGTTGGCTCAGAGCCCAGAAATCTAGACGTACCAGCAGCAAATTTGTATCAGCTCAGCAGGTCCATGGAGCTACCCTCCTTCTACCCTCCTTTGGAGCTCATTAATTATCCTCAAAGGTCTTGGGGAGCCAATCAGATCAGTTTATCCTTGTAGAGCATCTCAGAGACGACTTAATGTGATGAAGACAGAGCTGGGACGTTGTAGTCTGGTTGGTAAACAAATGAAAAAGGCCAAATAGGATATAAAAAATGACATTGTGTTTAGCTTCAACAGTATTTAAATACACGTTCCAAAATAAGAGCTTTAAACTTTTAAATCATTTTTTAAATGTATATTTTCTGTATTCACTATTGTATCAAAAGTATTTTTAACTGTTCGAACAAATAGTTTTTAGCATTTTGCAACATAATAAATGACAGTTTTACCTTTACTATTTACTGTTTTTTCTCAGCTGCCGTCTGAAGAAACTCCAGGCACAGGTACCACGACATGCTTGTCTCTAGAGATGAGCTGCCTCCAGACATGGGCTGCCTCCAGATATGGGCTGCCTCTAGAGATGAGCTGCCTCCAGAGATGGACTACCTCCAGAGATGGACTACCTCCAGACATGGGCTGCCTCCAGATATGGGCTGCCTCCAGAGATGAGCTGCCTCCAGAGATGGACTACCTCCAGACATGGGCTGCCTCCAGAGATGGACTACCTCCAGAGATGGACTACCTCCAGACATGGGCTGCCCCCAGACATGGGCTGCCTCCAGAAAGGGACGCTTCTTTTGCTCACTGGCATTGTATGGATGGGTGGTGCTCCACTCACATTTGCACATGACTAGTGTTGTTGTCATTTGATTGGTAACAAAAACTGCATTT
Source organism: Arrhamphus sclerolepis (assembly GCA_037176975.1). NCBI lineage: Eukaryota > Metazoa > Chordata > Actinopteri > Beloniformes > Hemiramphidae > Arrhamphus > Arrhamphus sclerolepis. Next base: position 16,435 of record JBAMYA010090852.1, on the reverse strand, counting down.
ATAGTGAATTCCGCAAGCTCCCAAATTTTAAGTTTGCAACTTAAAATTCATATATAAATACAGTCATGCGACTAGTGTCCTTAGATGTGAAAGGGTGTCAAACGTTGGTCTTTGCAAAGTCAGTCAGTGTATAGTTGTCATAACAACTGACTTGAGACTTGACTTGAAATTGAAACTTAAGTTGAGACTTGTGAACAACATCTTGACGAAAGGTTAATTTGATTAGACCAACATTTACTGAAGACATGAATGATTATTTACTGTACTTGATCAAAATGATGAACTTATGTTGACAGAGAGAAAGACCAGGTTTTATCTTTGGCTGCAGTCAGGTTTCAATTTGTTGTTGACCACGTAACTTTATGGGTTTATTAGGTTACGATTACATGTGTCAAACTCAAGGTCCGCGGGCCGAATAAGTCCGGACACTTCATTTTATCTGAGCCATAAGAGCATGCAGAGACAATCATAAACTGATTTCTGCGTAAACTTCAGTGCGACTGCCCGTTTGATTCAGTTCTGACGTGAAAAAGTTGAATAACTGAAATGTAGAGCAGCTGGTTTATGTGAGAAAGTCATGATTTCATCAACTTTCAACTAAGATTTTACAACAAAAACTTACTAATTTTTGGCAAAAATGGTAGCTTTGAAAAATTTACAAAACACATTAACACAAATTTGTGATTTTAGGACAAAAATATGAAATGACAGAAAATTTTATGTCAAAATGTTGCAAAAAGTTGATTTTCCATTAAAGAAAAAATAAAATTTAAGTTCATAAGTCATACTTTTATGAAATGTATGATGGTAAAATAAAAAAAAGTCTTGGTTTTAGAAACAAAAAAAATCTCTTGTTCTTGTAAAATTTGCAATATGATATCAAAATGAACATTTTTTTATTTGTGATTTTTACAATAATAAAATTAGTAAAAATAAATAAAATAAAATTCAGTACAAAGTGTTGATATTAAGATAAAGGTGATGATTTTTTTGGAAATGAGTGATTTTATGACAAAGATTCACTTTTTTGGGGAGAAAAAAAATTATTGGGATTCTACAACAATTTTTTTTTTTTGTGAAGAAACGCGCTTTTTTTTCAAAAAATTCGCAGCTGTTACAGAAATACTTGTGATTTTAGTATAAAAACTGCAATTTTATGATGAAAGTTTAAAAAAAAAAAGTGAAATTTGAGATTTTACAACAAAAATTCACACATTTTTTGTGTGTGTGTGTGTGTGTGTGTGTGTGTGTGTGTTTGTTTCAACTGAGTCCAGGAACGAACAGAAAATCTGCCAACATAGCTGGTTGAGAAGGTAAACAATAACCGGTCTTTTAACGGTAACCATGGTGATGATGCTGCCCGGGGTGAAACAGAGTTTGACATCTCTGTATTAAAGTATAAGGTGTTATACATGCTTTTAATTCCTTCCTACAATGTTTGAAGTGAGCTGGAAGACTGCAAAGTATCATAGAAGGATTAATACAAGCAAGAGAGACTTAAAAATTGACTTCTGCCCATTTCTGTTATACTTGTACTAATCTAAAATAAAAGGTAATCTTAATTAGAAGGCCTAACTCCTTTAATATCTAGCTCTACTCATCTCTGCTTAAACCCTGCATATGAGATATATTATCTCCACACACTGGATTATCACAATGGTAAAATAATCTTATTTTTCAGTATCTACTCGACCAAAACTACTTGATTTGTCTTGATGTGGTAAGCCATACTCATCTGAAGCCATTAGAACACACGGGAGACTCTGAATGTCAGTCACAGCGCTGGCTTCATGCTCTCTTTTCTAAATTAGTTTTCTCATTCCATTCCAATAAACTCACAGATGGAGAAAGTGCTCCAGTCATCATCACAAACAAAATGGGATAAAAGAGCCCCCTCAATAACTTTGAACAGCAATACTGGGTGGTGTCAGGACACTACTCTTTCAACATCAACAACGTGCTAAAAATAGCAATGGCTTCCACCAAACATTTACCCAGCATATGTGTGAATAATATGAGGAACCGCTCTGGGTGATAGTTGGAGATATAAAGGCAATTACACAGTTCTAGACTCAATCTCAGGCCAAGAGAAACATAATTGTGGTGAGAGCTCTCGCCTACGGCCCAGAATATTGTATATTGTGACTGTGATTATAGACACTTGGCGCAGAATGGCGCCATAACCAATTTAGAATCAACATATGAACAGATGATGTTAAATACAACACTTCAGATTGGGGCTCTGATTGTGCAGTAGTGTTCGTCAGTGTCACTCTCAAAACAATGTTTCCCTGAATAACAATTCTTGTATGGAAATCCTGTGAGAAACAGATCATCTTAAAGAAAATGAAGTATTCGAGTTTTACGAGTCATGCATTTAATTACAGAACCGCCGATATGACATCTGAAATATAACTTTAAATTGTGGCATCAAATTCGTATTCTGTGGCCAAACTTGTGAGCACATTGGCTGTTTTGGTCGCATGAGTACTGAGCTTCAGACATGACATCTCAAAAATAAAATCAGAGATTATGGCCTCAAATTAGTAATTAAAATGGATAATTTGTGGTAACTGGTCATTTGTGGCCATGAAACAGTCACTTGAGGCGAGGAAATACTAATTTGAGACCACAAAATACAGATTAAAAATAAATAAATAAAATTGTTGCCACAATTTATAATTTTTGTTTCAGAAGCGTCATGTCTGGGGATCAGTGTTTAATAGATATTGATTTCCAGAACAGAAATATAATACATCCATACAGAGCTGTTCAGTCCCTATAGACGCTTGCAGGGTTATCACAGCTACTTTAATATTCCTGAAGCATTGTGGCCCAAAGATGTGCCGCTGGTTTTCATTAAATTGCAGCTAATTGATTATAAAAGGGAATATTTTCCTGCCTAGCTGTAACACCTGCTGGTCGTTTTGGTTTATTACTGAACTTTTTTTTTTGGCAAACTGTGATATTCTTATCTCATCTTCAAACTGAACCACCTTTTCATCAAACGGATTTGAGAGGTTAGACATTTTTGGGTCACAGCTTGTCATACTGGGGTGATGGAGGGATCCCTGAACCCCCAGATGGGCTGAGAACCATTGGCCCAGACAACGTCTCACACTCCCAGTGTAAACACAACTACTGGACTCTTGGTACCCAGAGCCCATGAAAGCACACAGAAAGAAGCAGAAGGATGTCTTTGTGTTTGAAATTGTCTGTCCTTGTGACTATGTTGTTCATTAGACATATACAGTACAGGAAAACACGCACACGTTAAAAAACTGTGAGCCTCATTAACCTACATTACCATGTTTTTTAGAATTGATTGGCCAGGAGCACGGCAGATGGTCAACATCAGATGGAAACACTTAGCAATAACAACCTGCTGAGAATGTCAATGGAAATGTAATGTTAAACATGTGTTCAGCGTTTTATCATGAATGCCTTGCTCTTTTGTTGAGCAGCATTAAAGCAATTACAGTTTGATTTCTTTTTGTACTGTGTTTACAGCTACAGGTCTCCATATCACTCAGATGTGTGTGAGTTATATTAAAGAGGGGAGGAATGGTTTATGCATTTTACTTGTTTGGTAGTTGCCAAGCACTAGAATAACAAGGTGCAAAATAAAAAGGAAAGAAATATTCTACAAAGAAAAGCCAGTATTTTACAGTGTATAAGGAGCTAAAGAAACTTGTTCTCAAATCAAAAACATGAACTGTTCATAAAAACAGAAATGGACCCTCATAACAGATGAGCTTTTTGGGATGCAGAAGTAGCCTCCTGCAGTAAATGTTTTTTTTATTTTGTCTCAGAACAAAGCAAAGATGTTGAGAAATCACCATTTCCAGTTTTTACTGCAGGAGGGTTGGTAATAAAATGGGTTTTTAGAGACGTATCAGTAAATTACTATTTGCTACTCTAAAGAAGGACATGTTCACATGTAGACTACACCCCCCTCCTCCAGGGGTCATCTGCTTGGAGATAAATTTCCAGTATTACAGAGAGACGAGAACAGCTGAAAGGGCCTGAGTTTGGGATGAAACTCGGCTGTTAGTGTTTACGGTAATTGTCCGGTAATCACAGAGTTTCCGGAGGGAAGGAGACGTCTCGTGCTGAGCTGCACCTGGATCCTGTTTCAGACCCACGTTGGTGGAAGTGGTGAAGGATCCCTGTCCCAAACATGGTGCCCCCCCACCCCAACACACACACACACAAAACTAACATCAGGAGTGTTGAAAATGTCCTGAGTATAGCTGCTGAGAAGAAGGTGAGGACGCTCTTAATGAAGAATAAAATCTCTATATGTATATTTTTATACAGAGACAGAAAATTTGAAGGAAAGAAAAAAACTCACAAGATAAATAGACTGCATAATGGAAGGTGCCACTGGGAGTAATGTAACATGAATAAATCACCAGGAGATACTTTTCTGGGAACATAATAATTACAGTAAAGTAGACATAAATAAATAAATAACAGTGTCTATCATGAGGAGAATTTTAGAGGAGCTGTGAAAAATACTGCATGCTCAAGGCAGGAGGGTGTTGCAGGGCCCAGGCCCAGCGGGCCTCATTCACGAACACTGCGTACGCACAATCTTTGCTTACGCTGTGCACGCAAACATTTGACACACAAATACAGGATTCATCAATATTTTCTTACTCAAATTTGTTCTTTGCAAACAAATTCAGAGCCTCCTCAGATCACGTGTACGTACAAATGAGTAAAGCCACCAGGCTCAGAAAAAACAAACAGACTTCAGGCTTAAATTGCTTGTGCTCCAGCTTGCCTATCTGGCTCGCGCTGTAAATGAGTGGTAGCCTCTGGCGATTACAGTTTGGTTGCACCAGCAACGAAAGCAAAGCCTGAGGTGAGGAAACGTTCTGACCGTGCGCATAATGAAAATAATGAGCCACTGGGTTCTGTGAAATGCAAAAGATGTGACATGTTGGCTATAAATGATTCAGTCTTGACAAAAGGTAAAAGAGCTGTGTGCGCACTTTTGAATAATGTTTGGTTGTAAACTGGTTTGGCTTTTAAAAAAAGCTGTCAATCAAAATATACCAGTCAGGATCGGACCGACCTCCATCAGGCTTGGACTGGGTCGCTTCTAACGAGCTGTGAAATGCATTTGACTCTTTGCAGAACCACTTCCTTCATTCATGAATCAACTCCAGGCAAGTGGTTTCCTTATTTGGAGAAATGGGGGCGTCGTAGCAAGTGGAAACATTTCCACGCACATATTCATAAATGAGGTCTTATTTTGATTTGAAGACATTTTTATTTAAGCTGAAACCACCCGTTCATGTTGAATCCAGTGAAATCTCTCAACACCTTCAGGGAGAAAACTTTGATCCAGACATTCAATATTTGTTGAATTTTATACACTAATTTGGTTCTACAGTCTGTATTCAGATATTTTTGCTCATGTAGAAACACATCAGATGTTCACAAACAGCTGTGTGTCTGCAACTTTAGGACTTTCTGTCTGCAAAGCTCCAAGTCCAACCAGCAAGCTTGGGCCTTACTGAACTACTGACTGCAGTCATGCCAGACGACATTTTTTTAGCTTCTCCGTTGACTACTGAGAAAAGCGTAGATAAGCAAAAATTAAGCAAGAAATGATCAGAACCAGAGGGTTGAAATACACAACGCAACCCAAGTAGCAGAGACCTGTGGGCCTAATCCGGTCTACTTCTGGCAGTCAAGGCTCAGTTAAGCTCTGGCAGGTGTTAATTGTGCCAGACTAGGCCTAACTTGGGTTACTACATCTGTTGTTTGAGCAAGATGAGGATTTGTGAGGCCCAAGAATTTTCCCAAAAGCCCAAAGAAAGCTCAGATGGATATTTACCTGAATTTAGGCAGCAATGGTCTGCCAGAGTCAACACTGTCAGTCACAACCAAATGGGGCCAAAGAAAACTGCAGATGTGGGCAATACTTGGGCCAAGATGCAAACATTTTTTATAGCAGAAGTCCACCAAAAACAAGTAGTCCTCGCTAAATACCTGCATCCCAGAATCCACACCTCCAGAGTGACTTGAGCCAGACAGGAACAGGAGCAATGTCATGTAATCCATATATTACCATATATTAATACAACTGAGCGTTGCCGTAAAAATAAATCTGGTTTTGATAAACTTTAATTCCTGAGTAATACTGTTTAAGATTACACTCAAAGCAAAAAAACACCAGCTGCCATATATGCATATATGCCAAATAAAGTTTGTATCAATGAATAAGGAGCATGTGGGCAGGAGGCGCGAACATGAGGAGTTTCATGTGAAGCCATAAGACAGTTTTTAAGATATTCCAATCTCAATGAAAGTGGGTGATTGACAAACTAACATAAGAACCAAAACCTCCATCTATGTAGCCATATTGTTGTGCCTATAGATGATGGATTAGGTTCAAAGTCTGAGTGAATTATGAAAGTGTGCATTTGTGGGCAAATGTGGCAGATCATTAGTTTAATTGAGAAAACTAATATAGTCAATGGTGTACTGGTGTGACAGGAGTGAAACAGAGGTCAGGAGAGTGTTATGTTACACGGTTCGTAATAAGGAATGAAGATTTGTGCAAAAGGAAGAGAATAGTTGTTTAAAGGGAGAGGAATACTTTTGTTCCATGTTCCAGCTTCCTGGTCAGCTCTGTCTGATGTGTTGAGACTTAAAACCCAAAATCTGAGAATCAAAATGAGCTGCTAGATCTCAGCTATGCCCCCCCCAACCAGACATTAAGTCATACAAGGTTTACTGCACATTTTTACTACATATTGTGATAGAAAAAAAAAAGGTTTCAGCTCATGCTGCATGAATGGGTGCACAAACGACCTTTTAAGCCAAGCAGCTCTCACTTCCAAAGTTCACATATGGACACTCACAACAACCCTTAAACTGTCATTTCAGAATGTGCAGAAACTTCCAAATTGGTAGTAAACCATGGGAATGCACTGGCAAAAGCTTATAAACAAATTTTCTGCAAAAAAATCAACAAAATGCATTTACTTGTGCATTTTACTTCTAATCAAATATTAGGATACACAGGATGCCAATGAAAAGTGTAGAAGTCCCAAGGTTGTTCTGTCCATGAGTTCCACTAGTCGTCCAACCTCCAACCTCCCTACACGTGTGATGTAAAATTTCTAAGCCTTTAAGTCTTTATCAGAATGCAGTCTGATCTGAGCAAAAGGTGAAAGCCTGCAGAAAGAAACCAAAAAACCAACCAAGGCCAGGCTTCTGTGCTCTCAGTTTTCTTTATTTCAGATTTCTACCACACACACTGCAGCTTATGTTTCAGTAAGCGAGCATTGTAGAATGAAGTTTCCTGATGTTGTTTAGAGTTGCTGCCAGAGTCCCTCGCTGCAGCTAAAGGATAACTGGCATCACACAGCTGCAGAGCTTTTCACTGTGCGTTGAAATGTGACGGTGCACGAGTGTCTGGTGTATTGAGAACTGGAACAGAGGTCTCTTGACCGTCAGTCTGTGAGTTGGGACTAACAGTGTGCTGTACAACATCTGGTGAAATAACCACTCCTGGAGGTGTTTTATTTTCACTGATTTTAAAAGAAATGGCAGACGGACAAAACAAAAACAACCTCAAAAAAGTTAAATAAAACAGAGATTCCAGCTGTTCTGAAAATGACTTCATCTTCATCAAACCTGTTTTCTGCTGAAGGAGTGACTTAAGTGTCCAAAATTTCAATCCAGACCTGTTTATTTACTGCAGACTTAGTAACAATTTAACCTCCTCATTCATGTTTCGTTACTGAATATCGCTTCTGTCCAGCCCTGTCCAGTCTTGAGGCACAATAAATTTGAATTGATTGTATAAAAACATTATAAAAAGTAAGTAACTAGATCAACAACTCAGACTTGGGTCCGATAACAGCTGTCATCAGCTGACCGGCAGCGTTTGCGCTGGTAAGGCCACAGGCTCAGACTTGAAAAGGAAACCTCCTTGTTGTGACAACAATGCTAACCATCGGACCAGCATGCTGTCGCGTCACTACATAATTTGGATAGTTAAACCAGTTTAACATGTTTAAGCAGAGTTTAACCTGTGGTTTGCCATCAGTTCCTCAAAGTCTAATGGTTGTTAGGCTTCTGCAGCGGCACACAGTAACTAACGTGCACTCGTTCCTTCCTCTGAAAGAGAAGCAGAGCGACAGGCTGCAGGCGTACAGTTCTGATAGCCTTGATTCCAGACAGTAAATGAATAAACTGCTTCTTATTTCCTCTGGAAATTTCTCACTTTGCTGCTAATTATGTTTGAATTCTCAGCTTCTTCAGTTCGTTCTGCGTTTGCGATGTCAGTCTCTTTTTACAACACACCTTTATCAGCTGTAATTTGTTTTCCAATTTGTAAGGGAAGTGATGTGTTAGAGCGTGAGAAAGTCTAAATTGTGCTCAGGATGTGAGTGGCAGTAGCTCTGGCGTATAATTGTAATGCACTGATTACGGCTGACCCAACAACCCCGTCACCTCTATGCAACTTAGTAACTGAAAAAGGTGGAATGAAAATAAAAGAAACAGGACAGTTAGCCTACATGGATTCACCACATCTAAAAAAGACTGGATTGTGACATTGTTCACATCAAAAGCACCAAGCTGTCAACACTAAAAAGTTAAAGCTGGAAATCTAAGTAACTGGGAAGTCTGGGACTAGCCAATCATCTACTACATTAATCTCTGGTTGCCTGATACCCACCTCCTTATTGCCCATTTCATCAGCATTTTAAGACAATCATATGAGTGAAACCTGCAGCTAGTTACTTGTGATGGCAGAGTCTGTCCGCTGAAAACCCAAGAAGCATTGCAGCCTCTGACATTTGCTAAACCTGCAGAAAGTTCATGTGATTCTGGTCCACTCGGTACCATTCCCATGAGACCCAGTCCAGATGCTTCCAAAGAACGGGCCAAAAGGTTCTGAATTAGAAAAAAGGGAGTTTGGTGATGACCAGGAGGGAGAGAACTGGAATCACAGTGTTGCTGATGAGAAGAATAACAAGAAGGTGGAGCACAAGGAAACTGTTGGGCCCAGATAAGAAGTGAGGAAGGGAATAAGATGTCAGAAAGAACATCAAACTCAAACAGAGCATGTGGCGAAAAACCAACACTAACAATATAATACCTTTATGTGTTTAGTTTGTGTTGATATAGAAGTTATGAGAGACAGGAGGAGGACCTCAGGACGAGAGATTCAACATCTCCATTGGCTTGGAAATGTTTAAGGGTGAGAGAGGATGATCGGGAATGGGATAAGCTGCACCCGAACAAGCAGTGGCTGATGGATGGATGGCTATTTATATTTCAGTTCAGGTCGTCTCTCGTTGCTTCACAGAGACCAGAACATGGGCCAGAATGTTCTTTATATGGTCCACACTAGTATGAAAGGTGAAAAATGTCTGTCCCAGAGCCTGAAAAACCATCGTACTCACTTCAATGGTCAATTAAAATCACCACTCAACCGAACAAACGCCACACAGAAGAGCTTTAGTTGAAATTCAAACCAAGTACCTTATGGCAATGAAGCACTGATTACAATCTCAGAGGGTTTTTTTCTTTTTAATGAAATAGCTTCTCTGAGATTTTTTTAATTAGATAATTACTTTTTTTTCTCCTCCAGTCTTTCTGTGAGAAATATACCTCGGCTCCTTTGTTTCCTTTTTGTTTTATAATTTTTTCTGTTACAGCCTAATGAGTCATTGTTCATGAGGGACGAGTTGGCGTAAAAGAGTCAAAAATTAAAGCAATTTTTCTTGCTGCTTAAGAAAAAACTGAGAATGAAGAAAAACACAAGAGCTGCCGCCCCAAATAAATACTGAACTGAACATGGACAATACATTTTGATATTTTGCGGTGTTTTCAACAACTGTTTTGTACTCTTCTTTGGATCATATTTATTGCAATGTTGTATTTGTTGACAAATGTAGAGTTCTAATTGTGTTTGAATGAATTTTGCAGAGATATGCCAAAGTCATAACTCCATAGGGCCTGTAGCAAACTAGGAGATTTTAAATGAAGAAGCATTTGAATAAAGTGAGCTCAGAGAGTCACAGATCATGGGTGAGCTGGTGCTGAAAAGAAGAGCTTTAACAAATATCTGAAAAGTATATAATTACTTTGGCCAGACAGAAAGATACTGACACTACAGACAAGACAGATGGTCCTTTTGGCTGCTGCTTTTCAGGGCAAATCAGCCACCAGCAGCAAAACATACTGGTTCTTTTGCATTTCCAGGGAGGTTTCAGGTACAGTGTACATTAGTCAAGTCTGTTGAAAATTATCACTCGTCACTGATTCTCCTCACTGGAGAGCTGAGAGCGATGCAATGAGCCAGTGAGTGACTTAACACAAAATCTGTTCACGTCACTAATTTCTAGGAACTTTGTGTTTATCACTTCTGCTTTCAAATGTAACTTTTGAATGTGACTCCCAGGCTTCACATCCTCCCCCGCATCATGTGTCCAAGCTGGAGCAATGTTCGTTATGGTTTATTTCCAGTTTACAGAGCCTGGGCTATGCATTAAGCCCAGGTTTATTTATTCATTTATTTTTTACTCTCAAGATGGGCAGCCGGTGGATGGTGATGAGATATTGATTGAATAGAACAAAAAGTGCTCTGGGTCAGAAATGGTATATAATTGCTTACACTATTTTTAATCCTGAATCTATGTCATTGTTGGTGATTTTTTTAATCCATCCTATAATGAAACCGATGAAGATTTACGGATTTATTCTTTAATTGTATGGATTTCTCTCTTTCTTGTGACAGTTGGAGCATCATTTTTAATTTCATGTTGGACCGTCGTCAACTGCAGGAGCTCTCAGTGTGTTCTGTGTTTTCTCAGCTGGTTGAAAGAACCACGAATGGCTGATTTGATGCATTAACAAGCAGTAACAACTCTTGCTACGGTACAACTGAAATATTTTATGGGCTATTGAGGATATTAAACCTATGATGAACTGTCAATTAATTATGCCTAATAGTGTTGGGGAGCCAGTCAGATCAGCGTATCCTTGTAGAGAGCATCTGTGATAGGGCTTAACATGAAAGAACTGCCACTTTGTAGTCTGGATGGTAAACAGCGGTTGCTTGAATCGGCTGAGGCATCAATAGTTAATTAAAGACTTGGACTTCCCAGACAATCTCTTAGGGATTGTGGTGGATGAGGCCCATCTCAACTCGCTCTAACGATAGAGAAAGCTCGTCAAGAAATAATCTGAACATGATCACATGATTTGTCAAACAATGTTAAATTTCAGTTCAATCTTGGACTCAAAAGCCAAACACAAACCCCTGTAGCGGATCAACGAGTTCATTGAAGGAAAGGAGAAGGCCACAGGTAATGTTAGACACAACAAACTGGTTTTCGTAGATATTGGTTGTATTTTAGCACACTGGTTACTCTCAAAGTCTGCTTGCAAAAACAGCATCATTGGATTCCATTTTTATCATACTGGCGTCTCTCTTCATCAAGCTCTTCTCCACAGCACTCTCCTGTTGACATCAGCATCACTTTGAAAACATCTCATTCATTGTTGCTCTGATTGGTTATAGTTCTAACCGATTGTGTGCAGAGGCCATTTAAGAAGCCACAGTTGGTCCCGCCTCCTTGGTGAGGAGCCCCTTTGCCTCATTTTCAGACCCTACACCTGTCTTCATATGGGTCTGATCTATCAGCCATATGCCAGGATCACGCTGTACAATTTTTTAGTCTTATAAGATTAATTCAAGTCACATTGTACAACGTGAAATCGTCAGGCAATGAATTTACAGCATGTTACTCTGTGTGATTGGGCATATGTCGAATCATGGTGATGACAGAAATAAATCAGACTATATTTCAGGCTCTAAATGCAGCGACATCACTGGCATTATTACGTCATCGCATCTCAGCAATCTGCTGATGTACTGATGCCTGTAAAGTTAGCGTTGCCATCCGAGTGTTCAAGTGCTTTGAAAAGAAAATGAATAAAACTCAAGAAAAAGAAGTGTCTTTCTTCTTTATTTGAGTTGCATTTTTTTTTTTTAATTTCATGGTATTTCATGGTGGTAGCTAACAGAAATCATAGATGCAGTGACACAAGTCACATGAGACAATTCCTCCAAATTTGTGATGTTGCTATTATCTGTCACAACCCGTCTTAGGTCGTAAGACGGTTCTGTCTTTCATCTTTGCTCCTGTCTCATTGTGAGATCTACCACTGCTTTTTTTGAGCTACAATCATTGATCATCTTTCACCTAACATGGCTAAAATCGTGCAGTGTGAACCAGACATTAGAGGCTTCCCATGCTGCAGTCTATATTTGTATAACCATCCTAAATGTCATTTCCCTGTGCCTGTCTGTAACATGTTAAATCCTGGCCTTGCTTCATCAAGGCGGGGATGCTCTTCATATGGTCCCTGACAGGTCACCAGTCTGCCACCATCGTATTCACTTCATTGGTCAGTTAAAATCACCACAGTCCCTGATTCCTCAAAAGTTATGAATTTTAATGAGCTTGAGGAAAGGACCACATACCTGAAAAAGATTCATGGTGTTGAAAAGCATAAAATGCTGGCTCATTGTCTTTGTTAAGAGCTGTATCTCTGATATTCATGTGAACATATGTGAAGCACCATCTACATTCACTGGTCTCAGAACCTCTTCAAGTTCTGCTCAATACATCCTACAAGCAACGGACTCCACTGGAGGGGAAAGAGAGTTCATGCTTCCAGGAAGGATGCTAGAAGACAACAATAACTGGCTCTGCTAGACCAAAAAAAAAAATGATAGGAGTTGTGAGGTGGAGCAATGGAAAAGAGAATTTAGGATTGGAAGGTCCCAGAAAGGGAGAGAAAACTGAAGAGGTAACGGAAGAAACTAAAGAATGAGGGGTAGCAGTGTATTTACTGGACTAAAAGAGCACAGTGTTTCTAAGGAAAAGGAAAACAGAGACATAACTTAGAGACACAGATATAAAGAGAGAGGGAAAGAAATAAAGAGACACGTCAAAGACAACAGAAGTGAAACAAAACCAGCCAGCCACTTCCATTACCAGGTCCTCTCTTAACAGGAGGGGAAGTCAGGCTGGAACAAATTGACAGTAATTGCACACAATCTGTCTTCAGAGCTCAATCACTTTGCCCTACAGGGACCATTGGTGAAACACTTCTCTCAGACTAATCTAATAACCTTCCCTCTTTTCCCTCTCCCTACGGAGATGTTACCTTTCACCTTCAACACTGACATTTTCCTGATGGAGAAAGGAAACGTTAATGTGAATTGGTCATCATTAACCGCCTGCATAATGAACCTTGCATCTATTTGCATGCAATATTAAACAGAACGTGTTGTTACTTTGACTCTGGAATTAACCTGTTTTAAGCCACCCATCAAGACAGACTTTTTAAAAACTCTTGTTGCCAAAATTCTTTGTTTTCTTTCATTACTAACCTAATAAGTAATAAACTGTGCATTTATTTAAATACAAAGATACCAGTCAAAGTGCACCAAATATTCTTCTGGAAACCACCTTCCAGGGTATTTATACGGTGTAAGTATACATCTCTGTCTCTGACAGAGTCCTTCAGAAAGGGGTTTTGGAACTTGAGAGGCCTCTGCAGAATCAGCAGTTTGATTTCTCCGTGGCCATAACACCTACATATCCCTTGTTTTTCTTCATTGACTCAGCTGTGTTCTGAGTTCCAAACTAATTCACCTTTTACTCTTTTTCACAAACGTGTTGAGGCCAACATTTTCTGCTTCACTGAAATCATTGAAATTTCCTAATTGATAATAACATAAAGATATGTATCAATACATGAGTAAATATTTACCAAGATGAGATAAAGCCACATTGTCACTTTTCACCGCTCTTACCTGATGAAATATTAGGATCTCTTTGTCATTTTGGCTTCAATTAAAATTAATTTCCTGTGCAGTTTAATATCTCATATTACAAGAGAAATTGACATTCTGGGTTGAATTTTGTCACTGATAAGCTTGTTTGCTTCCTGTGTATGACTGATGGTTAATATGTGTGTCCACTTGTCCTGTCTTGGATGTCCCTGAGCGTGGACCCAAACACTGCGTACCCGTTTAATGCATGATCAATACACAATCATGGAGCCAAAAACAATATTAAGAAACAACTGATGAAATGTCGCCTATATAAATAAACATTTAACCAGCGTTACCAACCAACCCGGTCTCATGGGAATTCGTGAAACTGTCACGTGAAATTTGTTCCGAGGAACACAACAAATCCTATTGGCCTGCATAAAACAATAGATTAAATAATGTGACAGTTTCACGAATTCCCCATGAGACCGAGTTGGATTATCTTACATGGTTTTTCTTATTCCTATTTAAAAAATGAAATAAAATTCTTATTTCATATGCTGAGCCCTCAAAAGGCTCTCTGAATCTAAGCTGTGTATGAAATGTGAAAATCCAGACTTTGTCGTAGGACTACAATAAAAACATGATTGGAAAGATCTATACCTGGGGAATAAAATATGTGGGTTTGGTCGTCAATGGCTCCTTCTTTGAAATATTGACTTTTGAACACTGACTTCTGAGAATTTTTGAAAGCTTGCAATTCATCACCAAAAACGTTCTACAGAAATGGGACAAAGTGTTCTAGAAAGCTGATGAACTCAGTTGTGTGATTTTACATAGTGGATGTAGTCAGCAAGTGGAGGTGCTGCCCAAAATGGAAAACATGTATTGTCACCCACTTTTCTCCGTGGCGTACCGGCTAGAGAACTGGGCTGCTAAATCCCCAGCTGGTACCAATGATGTGGGCGGGAGGAGTGCCTAAAGAAGTGCTTCCCCACGTCCACATCCATGGATGAGGTGCTCCTGAGCAAGGCACCTGAAACCCCCACCCGCTCCCCGGGCGCCACACTGCGGCTGCCCACCGCTTTGGGTCCAACAGCCCAGATGGGTAAAATGCGGAGGATGAATTTCCCCACAAGGATAAATAATAGTATATCAAATATCAAAATATCATCTGGTGAAGACGAACTAGCGGCTTTACTGGTTTGTTTAAGTTGTTTTTAGAGCCGTGTAATGCACACCAAAAAGCAGTGGAGGCTGGTTCTTCCGCTGCAAAACAAGCTGCAAACACATGTATGACGCAAACTCCAAAACACACAAAGCAAAAATGCTGCAAAAAAAAAAAAATGCTGCAATAACAGAACATAGAAGCAAAACCTACAATCAATAAAACAAATGCCAATAAAAAATGCTGCAATCACAGGAAAAACAACAGCAAACTTGCTCCACAAAACAGAAGTGCTCCATACCACTAGGGGGACCAGACCCTCAGTAAAACCAGGAAGTCAAAAAAAAAGTTAATGTTACACTTTGCTAAACTTTTTTTTCTCATTAGTTCTTTCTGCATGTTTAGGATTAAGTGATGTAATGTGTATTACAATACATTGTTGGATACCAAGACCTTTTCAAGTTGTTTTTAATGAAGTTATTTTAAAGGAGGCTATTATGTTATATTTTATGTTTGTTTTATATTGACTTATATTTTAGCCTGTAGCAACAAGGAACGCATAAACTTCAAGGAAAGCTGAGGGAAACTCCCAGTGGGCCTTTCTCAGCATTTCCCTGAAAGTGAACCTCAGCCCAGTTATGTATCTGTATTTAATACGTCCCGTACAGCTTTGAGCATCATGGCGCTGGTCATATTAAAATCTCTCCCTTGTTTTCTGCAACTCTTCAAACATACTCACATATGCACTTTTCATGTAATTAATAAATTAGAAAATGAGTAAATAAATACACGTGAACAGATAAACTCACCCTTTCTCTGACATTGTACACACACATACTCGCGGTGCTGGCAGTGATATTACAGGTATGAAATTAAGAATGAGCGCCTGCACGGTCCATATATGTTTTGGTCATTGATTTTCCGTTCAGAAGTGACCATTAAAAAACATAAACCATGTCTTTATTTGATTTTTGTTTCAAAATTAAAAAACTAGAAATTAAATATGACTCATTTGTTTTCGTTTAACTATTAAAATGTTAATAACAAAACACTGAAAATGGTTTGATTTGAATCCATGAATCATTTGATTTTTATTATATAGTTTCCAGAATGAAAAATAAAATCACTCAAAAACAAATACAAAAAATAAAATCTTTAAACGTATTTGCTGACCGGAAGTTGTGCTCTGCAGAGGGAGGGACTTACGAAGTCAACAGTTCAGTGGCCCAGGTACCACAGTTCAGTGGTTCAGTCAGAGCATCAAAGTAGACGGCCAGTGCGCTAACATGGAACAGTGCTTGGCTCATGCCTGGCGCTCTTCCCTGACTGAATAATACAGTTATTGTCACACTCTTGCCTGGTTGGCTCATGCTGTGTGAGAAGGCTCACTCACCCCTCTGCCACGCCTCCTCATCAGCTCTGCTTCCACACCTGTTTTG
>JBAMYA010090832.1:0-21798 GCA_037176975.1 Arrhamphus sclerolepis | reverse complement strand
TCAACTTTGATTTCATTCTCATTGTGATTTGAAAACCTTCAGGCAGGTTGTTTGACTTATTATGTTTTAAAGTACTGACTGATCTTCTCAGGTGAGGGGCACCAGCCAGATAGAAAAATCTGAAGTATAATATATTTAATTTCAGTCCTGAAACTGCCTTGACATTCATCTTGTCTTTACTACTTCTAAAGATAAATTTAAGAGCCTGAAATGTGACTCAAGCACCATGAATATGAACTTAAATGTGCTTTTATCACATTGCTGCTTAGCTTTAGAAAAAAAAGCAATTAAATTTAAACTTGGTGCACTTTAACCCACCTTTCAGTGACTTTTTAGAATATGCATCAAGTCAGAGGAGATATTTACAGGAGCATGAAGCTGCTTGGAGATGGTTCATTAACCCCTGACTTTGACAAGTTTACTTCTTATTTTCATTCTGAGCTCTTCTAATGACGTTCTTGTTTGGACCAAAGTAGGTTCCATGTTCAGTGTGACGCTCACAATGAAACCAACGTAGACAGTTGAATGTTTTCTCCTTTTAAATGTGCTGCATGACTGATTTTAAAACAAGTTAAGTTAAACACTTAGCCTGAATGCATTTTCTTTTTTTAGGGCCACAAACTAATTTTTCAAACAATTAATCTTTTTTTTCATACTCTTATTTGCTTACTTTGTCACACATATGCAAACATGCAAGTACATGTGATTTTTCTGGAGGAATGGAACAATGTGCGCTGTAACAAATAATAAAAAAATAGACAATATGATACAATATAACGCGGTAAGAAATGCGAAGATGTGTGTGATTCCTCCCTCAGACTCCCTCAGACTCTTCTGTGGGTCTGATGAATCACATCACGAGAAGAAAGTGCAGTCGTAGTCATCAAGGAATCATTTCATCTCAGACCTGTTGACTGAATGTAACGTGAAAAGACATCCTCTTTACGGGTGTCCATGGAAACAAAGGTGTAGTCACATGGTGCAGCTGAAGTACCCTTCAACAAATATCATGTCTCAGAAGACGTGCCAATGAGGACGTCAGTATTCATAAAGAAGATCTCAACTTTTTTCAAACTCACTTATCTGAAATGTGGACACCTCTGGCTCAAGGATCTTAGTTGTTGGTGGTTTCCTTCATTAAGAATGAATCTGCTATTATGACTCTGCAGTCCC
This sequence comes from Arrhamphus sclerolepis, assembly GCA_037176975.1. NCBI lineage: Eukaryota > Metazoa > Chordata > Actinopteri > Beloniformes > Hemiramphidae > Arrhamphus > Arrhamphus sclerolepis. Next base: position 20,625 of record JBAMYA010090832.1, on the reverse strand, counting down.
TTCAGCCCTTTTTAAAATATTCAGGTCTCGCAAACTTTGAGGTGAATGAAAAATTTCAAACTTTTCTTTCTCATTGTAACGATATCAAACAGAAAGGCTCCACATAAGAAAGCTGTTTAAACTGCAGTCAAGACACTGTACATTTATATATATCTATATATACATATACACACACATCTACAAATGCATATATATGCATTTATTTGTATGATTTAACTGAAAATATAGTATACAAAAATAGCAAAGTCTCTTCATTTCAGTAACATTTATTTAAGAAAAAGATTTATTTAAAGATGTAGGAAGTTTGTCTGCGCAGTGCATTAAATGTTATTAAAGCAAAGTGTGAAGAGCAATTCTGGCAGTAATTACAAAGTTGAAAGAACATGTTGTGATCTGATGTCCTGAGGTTAGTTAACAACATTATGTATGAAGCAGGACATTTTATATCCCCCTCTGATAGATTGGAAGGAATCACTGGGATCAGATTGATCCGCTGCTGTCATCTGTAATCAATAACCAGTGTATAAAGGACTGTCCATGTCCATGGACCAATATGGGTTCTCCTCTACCACCAGAGTACGTGAGCCCTTTGGAATTAACTGGTTTCCTGTATTCATTTTTACATACATTATGATTTGATCTTTATTGGAATTAAATTATATAATGTAAGAGAACAATGTGCTTAAGCTGAAAGCACACAAACAATTATAGTTTCTCCTGCTTTCATTCACTCACTGAAACAGAAAGCAAAGGTGAGTGGTACTGGGATGAGGAACATAACCTGAGCCTGAGCTTCTGCATGAGGTTGAGAGGTACCAACCAGATATAGTCTGGCTCACCTCAACACACAGCATGGGCTCTGGAACCAGTCTCCTCTAGAGAAGCTGGGCTTTATTCTACTCTGGAGCTGCCCAGGGTGAGAGGCCACAGAGTGAGCTGACTTACAGCCCTCCAGCTTGGAGCCTGTATGCTGGGGTTGTCCCCACTGGATGAGGTGGTAGCTTCCCTGCGCCATCAGGTCGAGGAACAGGTGGAGGAACAGGCTCTGACTGTCATCTGTGCACCAAATGACGGTTCAGACTACTCAGCCTTCTTGGAGTCCCTGCAGGGGTGCTGGAAAGTGTTGCTAATGGTCACTCCTTCATTCTGCTGGAGGACTTCAACGCTCATGTGGGTAATGACAGTGCAAGCTGGAAGGGCGTGACTGGGAGGAATGGCCTCTCTGATCTGGTCCTGAGTAGAGTTCTGTTGTTGGACTTCTGGATTGTCCACAACAAACACCATGTTCAAACATAACAGGGTCCATAAGTCCATAAGTGCATCCACAGGGAGGTGAGGGATATTGAGTCCAAATGAGCGATGTTCCACGGCTCCGTTGCTGAGGCAGCTGACCGAAGTTGTGGCCACAAGGTTGTTGGTACTTGGCATGGAGGCAATCCTCTGGTAAGAGATGCCGTCAGGCTGAAGAAGGAGTCCTATCAAGCTTCGTTAGCTTGAGGGACTCTGAAACCAAGCAGGCCGAGGCCTTGGTGGTCCGAGTAGCAAAAACTCAGGTGTGGGAGGAGTTCGGTGCAGCCATGGAAAGCAAGTTCCAGTTGGCACAGAGACGATTCTGGCAAACTGTCAGGTGGCTCAGGAGGTGAAAGCAGTGCTTCACCAACACTGTACAGTGATGGTGGGGCGCTACTGGCCTCAACTGGGAATGTTGTCAGGTGGTGGAAGGAATATTTCAAGGATCTTCTCAATCCCACTAGCGTGTCTTTCTTAGAGGAAGCGGAGCTTGGGGATTCTGTGCTGGACTCGCCCATTCCTGGAGCTGAGGCCAGCGAGGCAGTCAAGAAGCTGCACAGTGGCAGGGCTCCAGGGGTGGATGAGATCCGCCCTGAGTTCCTCAAGGCTCTGGATGTTGTAGGACTGTCCTGGTTGACACGTCTCTGCAACATTGCGTGGACATTGGGAGCAGTACCTCTGGACTGGCAGACTGGGAATGACTCCTGGTCTTTCTGATCATCGTAATTCTCAAAGGCCTGAATCTAGAAGCTGGTCTTCCTTTTCTTATCTTGAAAATGTTTTGCATTCTTTACAGGAGGCTTCCTAAGTTCAGATCTGAGGAAGGACAGAAGATGTCTGAGAAAGATGAAAGTTTATTTCCCTTCTTTCAAACCTCTTGTTTTTATTTCATTTAGTAATAAGTTTTGTTTTTTTCCTGTGTGATGATGTAATCTGGAAGGAAATCTGGCGAAGGCTTGCTTTTCAAAGATTCTTGGGTATCTTTTTCTATGTGGGTCTTACATGAGCAAACAGTGAGAAAATGCACTCAGCATTGAGGATAATGAAACATAAAGACAGAGCAGAGCTAAAACAGCCTCTACTGGTTTTGCATTTAAGAGATGTGGGCTTAAAGTTTTACTGAAGGACAGTTCCATTAAATGTCTCCGTTGTCTGCATGGGAGAGACTTGTTTTTCATTTGACTTTTTACTCAACAATATTTTTCTGTTCTGTTCCTCAGGCTAATTTTTCCCACCCCTGACCACCATCTCAAATGGTCTCCTGTTTCAACCATTACACACCCACCATTTCATCTTCCTCAATTTTCCCAGTTAAACAAATATTTTCAGACTTTGGAGCGATCATTTTCTCTGAAGAGCACAAGGAGAGCATCGCGTTTGACAAAAGCCAGAGTGTCACGCTTGATTGAGTGTGGGTAAGAGGAGACTTCCACTCTGAGGCCTTTTCCCGGCTCCAGCGCTGCAGCTCAGCTGAGTCTGACTTTTTCCAAAAGTTATGAAGACTTTTCAGGAAGACTGAGGAGGTAATTTTGCAACTAAATGTCTTCACAAACACCATCTGGGCTGTGTAGGTGGCAAAAGGCAGGGAGCAGAGTTGCTGCATTCATAATTTTCCCATTTTTCTACTCAGGGAGAAGATTGTCATGTCTGATGACTCAGATTTACATACTCGTCCTACAAAACTCAGCGTGTCGCCTGCCTCGGTTTTCTCCTTTGTGGTTTAAGCTATTTCAGCTCTGTTATGTATTTTCTTCTGAGGGAAAGAGAGGACTGTTGTACCATTTCATACAGAGTGCAGTGGTGAGTCCTAGCCGTTGCACCTGTGATAAAATGCAATATAATGGTATTATCTGAACCAAAGTAACCTAACAGCATCATGTTGCCATGAGACAAAGAACAAAGGAACAGTTGTAACATACAATTAATGACAAACTAAGTCTTAACCAGGTTTCCTGTGTCACTCTCAGCTCAGTATTCAGCTCTGTGTCTGCATGGTATTTTTCAGTCATGTGCATAAACATTTCTGACAGCGTATATATTTTTTTTCTATATAAAACTTTTTGCATGCACCTTTTCACATTCACATCATTTATTCATTTGGCACCGTGTTTTCATTTCACGTGAAACCAGGTTTTCTAGGAGGAAATGGAGGAAAAACATCCACACACAGATATAAAACAGGGACACGGATGAAGATGCAATTTGCTAGATTGAAAGCATTGTTATAACTTTGTTGTTCACACAAATTCATCATGAACTCAGAGTAAAGTTAGCTGAAGTTGTTCTTTTCAAAAACCCCAAAGAGAACAAGAGCTTCCTCCTGTTTCTTTTGTCCAGACGAAAGTCCAAATCCAATCTGAGACGCTCTGTCTCTGTCTGGAGGATCCACTTTGCTTTAAAGGAACAATTTATGACTCCTGGCACTGCTGAAGCGAGATGTAATGGACCTTCTTTAAAGCCATGAAATAAGGCTGGAGACTGTTCTTCAACTACATCTCCATTACAGGAAAATTTTCCTTTTCTTCATTAGGAAACTTACTGGAATAATAATATAAGTTTTGGTTTTTTATGAATTAAGGAAGGAAAATGTTTCACCTGTTTGTGTGTTACAAAATGTGTAATATTTTTTATTATTATTACTATTTCTATTGTGAAAAATTAATGAAGGAACAAAATATTTCGTCTCAATACAAAAGTTCTGGATCAGCTCTAGTTAAAATGCAAAAATCTTCAAATAAGTTATTCATACACAAACATAAAAACCATTTACATTTTAGACAGTTTAGGTGTTATAAAATCAGTTTAATTACTCCAACCTGTCACTTTTCATCTCAGCTGAGCTGTCTCCTTATTTGTGCCATGTCTATAAATATGAATCATTTAGTGTGTTTTTTGCAGCAGCAGCAGCTGCAGAGCGACTCACATTTCCCCGTACATTGTACTATGTGTGATTGTGTATGCGGCAGAAAGCTTATCTAACCATACTTTATGTTATCTCTCAAAAATATTTGATTACCACATGAACCCTCGCAGATCTTCGGGTCTAGTCTTTAAAAATGCCTAAGAACCTAAACAAGGCTGCCTACCACAGAAGTTGAGGACCTCAGACAATGTTACTGTTTTTGAAAGCAGATTCAAGATCTACCTTTTAAATCTGACTTTTAACAAATGCTTTCTCTTTTTATCGTGTGTTATCCCTGTTTAGACTTAGACTACAGCGTTGGCCCAGGGTCCGCTGAACCCTGGGTCGTGGTGGGGTCCGTACATCCACCCTACAGCGGCTGTGTTTGGCACTCTGCCCTGCTGGAGGTGGGTTGTGGCCCCCTGCCAGCCAGCCAGGGTCCTGGGTGCAGCAGCAAAGAGCTCCCTGTGACACTGACGTGGAGATCATAATGATGACGTACAAAGAAAATGAGTTTAGTCATATGCAAATGTTGATACTCCAACTTTGACCATGTGAAACGTAGTATTAGTTTTAGGCAAACACGACAACATAAACAACTGTTTTCTTAATTCCACTATTTATTCAGGTACCCATCCAGACAATATTTATCTTCTTTCTAACTTTGATCTTTAATTAGTGGCATCCTTGAAGACGTTTCAGTTCCATAACTTAGCAACTGAGTGTCTTCACACAGAGGTTTCGTCAGATCAGCTGCAGCATAGATCGCTACAGGCGATCCTTCCTGAACACAGCAACAGGTGCTAGCCACCTGGCCGTACCTGTGATGATGAAGGATGAAGGTGATGATGAATATGATGAGGGTTTGGCAGTAGGAAAGTTGGGGTGAGCGATGCCCAATGCGTCAACATGCGACGCTGGATGTGCGCGTCAAAAAATGACGGAAAATGGGAGCCTGATGCGTCAAACATGTGATGCTCAAGCCCGACGCATCAATATGTGACGAGTTGGGAGTGAGAACGCGTAGGTGAGGCTGACAATATAACCCACCTGGTGTGGCTCACGATCCTAGCTGCTGCTTGGTCGTCGGTGCTGGTTTGGCTTATTGGATGTTAATAATAAACTTTTTACTTTATTACACCCTGTGTTCAGTCTCATTTTATGTTGCGGCCTTTGAGCCGGGTCGTAACACTACTGGAATATTTGGATTTCCCTTCGGGGCTCTAGAAAGTATTTTTGAATTGAATACCAGTAATTCAAGAATCAGAACCATAAACAAGCACCCTCTTATTGCCTCTGTGGGATTCAAGAGTGTAAACTGCCACCAGATGCTGCGAGACATCTGTCCTTAATGAAACAGTCATCAGTAGGCAGGGACTTCTATAAAAGCAGGTGTTTTGTCACATGAGTAACGGCCCTAGAGAGGATAAATTATGCAGCACATGAATCTGGGAACTCTCTCCCTTTTTTTTTAATTTTCTTTTTTCTTTTCTTATGAAGCTTTGTCACTGATTTAAATTAGAGGGACGTAATAAAGACGCAGCCTTGAGAAAAACTGTTTGAATTCTCTAAATGCTACGGAAGAGAACTTCATTGTTTCCTTTATTTATTTATTTACCATTCTTCATGAAAAGAAAGAAGTTTGTTCCCACAATTCCTTGTAGCTGAGACACGGACTGTGATGCTTGACTGTGTTTCATACAGTTATATTAATTTGTTTAAGCATCATAGTAATGAAGTAACAAGTCCTATTATTGTAATATAATATTTAATAAGAGCACATCAGGAAAAGCAGCTGCTGCAGTTCTGAGCAGTTACTGAACAACTGGAGTTTCAATACTGCAGAACCAAATGGCCCATTTATGTAAGTGCGTTTGTGCTCCAGTTGCATCCCAGTCTTCTTTCCCAAACCTTGACAACCATCAGGCAAAAAGAATATATTTAAGGGACAGATCCACTTCTTGTGAATAAACAACATTTCCAGAAGAAGAGAAGTGCATTTTGGGCAAAAAACTTTACTGTAAAATTATAAAAGCATAAAAAGTTAGAGTTCCTGCCTCTTCCATGAGAGGCAATACTAAAAGTAGTTAAGTAGTCCCAGATGTAGGTAGAAGATGGGGACAGTACAGCTGAAGTATCACCGGTGGTTGCAGAGAAATAGATTTCAAAGATTGTCTGACGTTATTGAGAAGTCTTAGATGAGCCAAATAAGGAGGAGGTGGACACTAAAACTGTTCTGTCTCTCCAAAACTTCACAAAATTAGAATGTTTTTACTACAACAGTGTCACCCTCTGGTGACTTGTTTAAACATCTATATTGTTTAAATAAATAAGTAGCAAATATTTATTTTTTGTTAGAAGAGCACATGCCATGACCATGCACAGTACTTTGTTGATGCCTTGGACACTATTTGTCTGTGTAAATTTATCCTGTTCTCAAAACTAATGCAGCCTCAGAGGATCACAAGCCAGTGTCTGTTTAAGCCGGTTCCAAGCCTGGATAGATGCAGAGGGTTGTGTCAGGAAGGGCGTTTGAGGCAAAGGTTAACACACTGGTGCTGTTACGGCATATCGACGATGCTATTCCAGCGTTTTGGCCATTCACATATGAGAGTTTTGCCACATCTTCTTAGCACTTGTTCATTTGCAGATGATGATTTCCTGACAACGTAAACCAGACATCTTACCTTCAGTACGCTGGATTCAACACTCAGGTGCTTCAATGCATCTTTTAAAGCAAGCTGCAAAGTGTGGGCCAAACAGGGCTTTCTCTGGAATTTGCTGATGGCCTCCTTGTTCTCCAGATGGCTCTGCAATTGTGATAATAATAATTATAATAAAAGAAAGGGAAAAATGAGGGGGAGGAGTGGATTGGGAGGGGATTGGAGAGTGCAAAAGGCAAGTGAAAATGCTGCGTGGTCATGACTATGTTTTATTGGGCTAAAGCTTCTTAAAACAGGTTGTCTAATCTAAATACACATACTGACCAAAACCATCCTGGTTTCTGTGTCTGACGACTCGCTGGCTGCCTCTTCAGCCTCAGTATCGAGGCCTGCTTCATTGACTGTGTCCTCCATGTCTTCTTCCACCTGCACTTCACAGTCTTGAAGTATGTGAATGGCCTTCGTCATGTTGCTGCCGCTGTCAGTTAAGACAAAAAGAGCTTTCTCGTCATTTATACTCCTTTGTTCCTTTTGTACTCTGATGACATTCAGCTACAGTATTCTTTTAACCCCGACAGAATCGATGGTCTAACCATGCTGCATGATTGTTTGTCAGCTATTAAGGCCTGGCTGTCCAACAATTTCCTTCAGTTAAATGCTAAAAAAAACGAGGTTCTCATTCTTTGCCCCGACAGTTTTATTTCTGTTGTGAAGGACCGAATTGGGTCTGTAAGCGCTAACGTACGTTCCTCCCTGAGAAATCTGGGCATCGTTTCTGATCAAACATATTTACTCTTTGTCTCGCACTTGTTTTTTCCATCTTAAGAACGTTGCCAAACTGAGGACCAAGGTGTCGCGGGCCGAGTTAGAGATGATTATACATGCCTTTGTGTCATCTCACATCACATGTCTCAGTAAGGCAGCCATCAACCACTGCTGCCAGGTCACTGACTACATCTCAGAGGAGTTGCCATGTAACACCCGTCCTGGCCTCGCTGCACTGGCTTCCGGTTAGTTTTAGGATTCATTTAAAAATTTTGATTTTAACTTTTAGAGCTCTTCGTGGTCAGGCACCAGAGTACGTGTCTGAACTCCTTTGCCCGCATGTCCCCAGCAGGTCTCTCAGGTCTGCCAGTCATGGCCTTCTGGTTGTGCCTGGAACCAGGTGTAGAACCAGAGGTGACGGAGCCTTCCAGGCTTTGGAGTACTCTTCCTCAGGACCTGAGGGACTCTGCTACTGTCGACATTTTTAAAAATCATCTTAAAACATTCTTGTACAGGCTTTTAGTAAGATGTCGTAAAGACATTCTGACTGTTTCTGTCTGTTGGTATTTGTCTTTGGTCTTGTGCTTTTATGGATTATATTTTCCTTGAGTACCTGTTTTAGGGGTTTTACTTACTTTTTTTACTTCACCCCCAGTCCTCGCTGGCTGCTGCCCTGCAGGTTCCAGATGTTTCCCTGCTTCAGAGCATTTGATTTAAATAAACAGGCTGTTAGCAGACTTGATGAGAAGCTGATGATGAGTTTTCTACTGGACTCAGGAAAGCAAGACTGAGTGGAGTGGACCTAAACCCCAAGTCACACATGTGAAACTGGAGGCCTGCAGACCAAATCCAGTCCGCCACTTCCTTTCATCTGGCCCTCGAGAGCGTGCAAAGACAGTCGTGAACTCATAACTAGAACTTTTCTGAGGAAACTTCAGTGGACGTTTGATTCAGCACTGACATCAAAAGTGGAAGAACTGAGGTGGAGAGCAGCTTCTTTGTGTTAAAGATGTCACGATTTAACAAACATTTGCAAAACAATTTAAAACAAGTTGCTACTTTGAGTCAAAACTCGTGATTTTTGTCAAATTTACTTTTTTATGTAACAAAAATTAATGATTTTCGGACAAAGTTGAAATTATAGAAAATTTTGCAAATTTACTTCTTGTAATTTTATGTGAAAATGTTGCAAAAAGTTTTAATTATAAGTTAAAAAGTAAAAGTGTCTTGGCTGTTTTAACAGTCTGCAGTTTAACATAAAAAATTGTGAAAAAAACCTTTTTATATCTGTGATGAAAAAAAGTTGTTTTATACAACAAAAAGTCACTTTTTTAAATGTTTTGACAAAAGCTTCAGTTTTGTGATAAATGTAGCATTAATTTTTTTCAGTCCAGGAACTAGCAGGAAATCTGACAACATTTGTTGAGGAAGTAACGAATAACTGGCCTTTAATGGTAACCATGGTGATGATGTGGCCTGGGATGAAATGGAGTTTGGCACCTCTGCTCCCCCCCCCGCTCTCCCCCTGTGCTCCCCGTGCTTCTCCCCTGCTCTCCCCCTTCTCTACCCCTTCTCTACTACCCCCCTCCCCCCCGACATGGAGCCCTGTTAAAATGATCCCCAATCTATTGTCTGCCGATGCTTAAAATCCAACAAAGCAGGTTTCACTTACCACAAGATGAAAGGATTATGAGCTCAAACATCACTTTAGTTATGGGTCAGTAGCTTAGTGTTTTAATCTGTTGGCCCAAAAACTGCACCATCATCATCATCATCATCATCAAGGGGATCAGAACTACAGCACAGATGTCTTTGGATAATCTTTAGGTTGCAGACAAAGATCCAGAAAGCATTTGCAGGGATACGGAGGTGTAAGAGCTTTCACTGAGTCATCTGAGTCAACACACAAACAAACTGTCGGACTCGGGGCTATTTTCCTCTAATATAAGGCCTGATGTGCTATCCTTCGTTGTCATGTGCTTTTCCTGGGGCTCATCTGTTGCCTGTTAGCTATAAACAGTTTGAAGAAGAAAGTGGGTCTCAACAGTATCGGCTGCAGTTTCCTCCCTTTGACATGTCAGCAAAGCCGTTTTTCCATCAGAGGTGACGTCAGTGGTTTCAATGTCGTGTCTGGTCGCGGTTTACAGTTGAAGTAATGACAAGAACCAGTAAAACTGGTGAAATCACGTTCACTGGAGAAGCCATCTTTCCCAGCACCGACCAATCCTTTTGTGATGATGCACGGCAAACGTAGATAATCCAATCCAAAGACCACATTGGTTCAGGATTTCATGAAGCAGATTTGAAACCTTTGAATGACGAGCTTCCAAGAGTTCAAAAGTCGACAAAGATCATGTTTTAATATCAGAAATTTAAAGGGGGAAGAGCGTAAGCTGCATGCCAGTGAGACAGAAAACCCAGATAGTAGACTGATCACAGACAGATGTTAATGTGAAAGCAGGGAAACGGGGGAAGAAAATATACTGCACATATTTGCTGATATACCTAACTATCTTTCTGTCTTACATTAGTTACTGACCTGAAAGAAATTGGGTTAATATAAGGTTATGTTATACGTTGACCTGCATAACATTACAGATAAATGACATCATATACTGCCCGTCCAACAAGAAAACTCCAAAAACCTCTTCGCCTGGATGTAAGAGCCTCTCATTGGATAATTACTGCACGGATGATTAAAGTTATTTAACTGGAACTTCTCTTTCCATAAACAACCTCGTCAGAGTGGAAAAGATGTTCATCTGTTTCAGAAGGGTCAGATTACTGGTAAAGAAAACATCTAAGAAGTTTTCTGAAACTACTAAAACTGGTTCTGACCTGTTCAGCACAGTATTGAACACCAGATGGATGGTGGAGAACCATTCTGGACTCTGGAGCAGTGGAAGAAGGTCATGTGGTCCGATGAGTCCAGATTTACTCTGATCCAGACTGATGGAGCATCAGAGGATGAAGTGATGCTCCCATCATGCCTAGTGTCTACCGTACAAGTCTGTGGGGGCAGTCTATGATCTGGGGTTGCTGCAGCTGGTCAGGTCCAGGTTCAGGTCCAGGTTATTCCATCAATGGAGGTTTTCTTCCCTGATGGTCCAGACAAAGTCAGGATTCATCAGGATCAGATAGTGAAAGAGAGGTTCAGGGAACATGAGACCTCATTTTCACCACAGAGTCCAGACCTGGACCTCACTGAGAATCTTTGGGATGTTCTAGAGAAGATTTTGTTCCCAGACTTTGTTTGTTGTCTGGACTCAGATAAATGTGGTGACAGTGGGGAAGTTTCTTGAAACGATGCCGTAATCAAAGCTAAAGGTGGTCCAACAAAATACTAGTGTCTGACCTTTGTTTGGGACAGGCAGAATATGCTGGTACCTCAAAAGAAACCACGTCTTTGACATGTTTATATAACATTCAAATATCGTAAAGCACTTTTTAGTAAACTTGGGTGTCAATCTTTACGCTAAAAACAGCTGCTTCTGTAACTGTCAGTGTTACGTTGAAAAAAAAGAACTCGACCCTTTAATATCTTTGTCGACAGTGAGATCAGCATTTAGAAAATTAAAAACGCCCAGCTGTGATTGATGCGGGACAGGAGTGAAGGTCTGGACCTCAGAGTATCTTCGCCTCTGTCAAGTGCGACAACAGAGTGAGTCTTTGCGAGACGATTAAACTTTGAAGAGCGAGGCCACATCCCCTTTTTCTTCCAGTAATTTATCACCCGGTTCCCTTGACCGTGTCTGAGAGCTTCAGACACGCAGATGTGATTTATCGCTTCTAATTCATTTAGGTTCTTGAATAAACATTGGAGGAAAATTTCATTAATTCCCCAAAGGCTGAACAAAAATGATACCTGAGCTGACGGAGGTTCTGCAGCACTTTAGAGCGTAAATATCTCAGACAGGCCAAGGGTAAAGTGCACCCATCAGATCAGAGAGACAAAAGTTCATTGTTTATCATGAGTGGAAGTTTGGAGTAAGCTGCGAATCCTTCTGAGTGATGCATGCTTGGAAATGCTGTTTTTCACATGCAATTTGTACAAGAAGCTCTTGAGGAAATCTCCAAATTTAAACTCCTATATGGACCTTTTTTGTTTATTTTTATGTCTTTCTTAGATTAGATGCAGTTTATTGATTCAAGATCATCAGCAGCGTTGACATACAGTAAACAGACAGCAAACCTAAAATATCTCTTCCTATTAACATTCTATTAAGATAAAATAGAAGTATAAAAAGTTACTCTCCATTACTTTTACATATATTAACACACTGTACTTTAAGATAAAAAAGAACTTTCAATACTTATAGAAAGAGTTCCTTATTCGTATTGACTATCCCACTTCCAGGATGAAGCTCATCCAGGAAGTATGTTTTGCTGCAGTTCCTCCACTGACCACTAGGTGCTAGCTCCAAAACAGAACAAATCTCCATTGACCTCCATGTTAAAAGTGCCAACTTTCCATCAAAATTAAGCATATTTACAGCCTTTTTTTTCAATATGTGGTTACATTCATCCATGACAACAGGTACGTGTCAGCTTTAAGCTGACTAATCAGATGCCAAGAAGTTCATTTGATGCGCTTGACCGACAGACAGTCATTGTCCCGCCTCTTTGCAACGTGGTTCTGTGCAGTTCAAGGGGAAAAAATAAAAAATGGGCTTCAAAGGCTCTCTGTAGAATCTATGGGTCACATGACCAGATCATCCAGTATTTACAGTCAATGAGCCGAAAATGCAGCATCACCAGTCTGCAGGCCACCTTGAGAGCGACTCCTTTAAACCAGGTATCAGTGTTTTACTTCCACAAACATCGTTCTGTGTTGCATTCAAAGACGCCACCATTGTTTTGGTTCACCTTGCTATGACAAGCCCCACCCACATTGAGGCGGTACTAAATTGTGATGGAAAACTACTGAAAGTACAATCGAGTAGTCGTGCAGTGCAAAAACCGTGTTGTGGAAAAGCACCGTATGAGGCTGTGCACATGTATCCTGGGCGAAGTAGAAAGTCCTGAACACAGATGGGAGCACACTCGTGGAATCTTTGAGTCACGTACGCCTGACCTGACCTGACCTGACCTGACCTGACCTGACCTGACCTGACCTGACCTGACCTGACTCGACTCCCCTCAAGCAGCAGAGTTTGCTCTTGCATCTTTTCCCACTAAGTTCTGCAGAAAAAGGAAAGTTAGCCTGCGTCGGGGCAACACCTACTTTCCAGACCTGTCCTGTTGTCTCTTTTAAAGCAGCACAAAAGACTTGTTTCCTTCCCATATGTTTCTTTTTAGCAGCTGGTTTAAATTGCCGTCTTTGGGTTTTCACATGAAAAGTGTTTTATTTCTGCAGGAGTACATAGCTGTTTACTGCCAGCACGTCCCAGCTCTGCAAACACAAACTGAGATTTGATCACAAGCGGTCGCGGCAGGTGTGAGCACTTGTACTTGGTACTGTCCCGCTCCATCAGCTGGTTACGACTTCATCTGAATAATGCCTTAAATCTGCACCATAATGATTGCCTCAAACCCAAATGAAGCTTTCTTCCCTTGTGGCCTTCCACTTGACAGAAGATGTTTATAACCGGCTTGTTAAATTCATCTCAGCAGTGACTTTGCTTGAGACGATACATCACATTAGTGTGGCGGGGATTTTAATTAACGCTAAAAACAAAAGGCATTTTCAGCTGCTCACTTTGACAGTGCAGATATGAGAAGTGAAGTCTGTGTCCATATGAGGTAGTTCAACGCAGCCTGTAATTCAGCTCAGGGATACTTGCTGGTGGAAAACAGCCGCCATTAACTCCATCATTAACATTCCTTTGCGGTGCTCTGCTAGCACGGAGAGCGTCTTTAATTTAATCAGCGAGGAGTGCTGCAGCAGTCGCCATGAGCTGTTTATTTGTCTATACACTGAGCCTGCAGCCACGTCTGTCCGGCCGTGCAGTAATGGGGTTGTGGGGCATATTTTCACATCAAGCTGAAGGAAGAAATGGCTCCTCATCACAATGAATCTGAGCGTGATAGCTTGTTTTCTGCAGGATTGTTTGTGAAACAGCACGTTTCACACTGCGTGCTGACTTTAGTGTGTGTTTTTTTATTTTTTTATTTCCTCAGCATCAAAACATCTGCAAATGTAGCAGTTATTTAGCCTGTAAATCTAGACGGACTGGTAGCAAATTAGAATTTTATCAGCAGGTCCGTCCAGCTGCCCTCCGTTGGAGTGCAATAATTAAGTCCAAGAGTCCTGGGGAGCCAATCAGATCAGTCTATCCTTGCAGAGAGTCTCTGAGAAGGTTTAATGTGATGACGACAGAGCTGAGACGTTGCAGTCTGGTTGGTAAACAGCAGTCCTTTGAATCGGTTTTGACATCGACAGTTAACTAAAGACTTAAAGACATCTCTTATGTCGGGTTCGCACGGTACGACTTTGGCCATCTCAGATGCAATATGGGCAGTTGAGTTTAAAAATGTTCCATCGTAGCTCAGAAAACGGTGGTGAGTTCAAAGTTCCTCTGTGCTGCTTTAAGTTTTCTTTGCAGCCGATCCAAGTTTTAGTCCCAGCATATGCTGTTGACCTTAAACCGTCTAAGTAAGGTTGAATTTCTTAAATACATTTGTTTTAATAGCTCTTTATTTGTTGTTTCTTTCCAAAGCGTTGCCGTGTAAGAAGAACCAGCGCTGTGATTGCCTCTGCGCGCTTGCAGATGCATGCCCGCACAGATGCCTTTGCATATGTGTTCACAATATGTATATGTGCGCTCAGACCGAGTAGCAAGAGCACGCGAGGATTTCCCTCTGCTACCCAGGTGCCAGCATGTGTGTTCAGTGAAGGGTGAGGACCATCTGCCAGGGCCGGGTGAAATCAAGGCAACGTGCAGGTGCTGAGGTATTTACCCCAGCACGCAAGATATTTAAAAAAAAAAAGGAAAGAAAGGAAAGAAAAAAGAGAGGTGGATGTGATCCACAGAGACTGGGGTGTTTGGCCTAGAAAAAAAACAGACCTCGTGGTCAGGTGGACCATGCATAATTCAATGGTATGTCACCCTTAAAAAATCATGATTAGTGTTAAAAGTAGTATTAGTATTAAAACCTCACATATTCTACAAACAGGTTTTTGATTATTGATGTCATCTTACCAGGAGATCAAAAATTAAACAAAGTTACTTTGATAGAACTTTCCAGTGGTTCACTTTTGGGCAAATTGAAAATGCGCCTACTTTTGTTGTCTCAGAGACATTTACTGCATCTGTGTTTGCCTGCCGTCCCCACTGTCCCAAACCATGTATGACAAAATGACTGAAATGTTTAAAAGCGGTGTTCCTAAAGGAAAGATTGGAATGGAAATGCATAGTTTTACTTCTGCAGCTCATATCATGAAACCATTAAAGGAACCTGGATGAATTTCAGTGGATTCTGATCCTTCTGCAGGGACATCATCGATATGGGAAATATTTGTCTGAGCTCTAGGACACGAAGCTCCATGCAAACCTCCAAAAAAGAGTAGCTTTATATAAACTTAATCCTGATGATGCCTCTGAGCTCAGAGATGTGTGGGATGGACTTTCATCCTTTAAAAACATGTTGTAGGCATACCAAATCAGTATTACAGATCTTTTTTGGAAGAAATTAACTCTGCTTTCTTCAAAGGTGAAAAGGATCAAGGGCCAGAAATGATCTGTGTTTTTGTTACATCAATTTACAGCCTAATAGGCTGCAAATCAAAACCCAAGATCTTGGAATCCAATCTAAAGTCTGAGTGCCAAAACCCAGAATCTGTAACTAAGGGTTCAGTCACCTTTCTCAGTTTAACTTTTCTTTAATCAGTTTGAAAACTATCTCCATTTTCAAATGATCTTGGTCAGTTGTGCTTTTTCTTCAGCGCCACGTCAATCAACAGCAGAGGAGGCGGAACATAGCTGAGATCTGGGAGCTCATTGGTTGCCGATTTGAAACTCATTTCAGAAAAAGCGTTGCTGCAAAAAAAAAAAAAAGTTCAACTGAGGAACATGGGGAGAGTTTTATGGCGGGTACATGAACTGTACGATATTTACAGTCTTCTAAAATAAATCAAGTTAATGTTGCACGATGTGAAATCGGTTAATTTATAGCATGTTACACTGTGTGATTGAACATATGTTGCATCATGGCTACAACAGAAGTAAATCTGAGTGTATTTCAAGCTCTAAATGCAGCGTCATCACGTCATTAGCAGAAGTTTGCGTTTCTGTTGGTTGGTTAGCTGATAGCGATCACAGAGGCAGCGTCGGGCCGTCACACTCTGAGATGATTCCCGCACATTTCTGACACTGCTGGTATCTGTCTCAGCACATCTTTGGTCTCAAGATGGTTCCATCTCTCATCTCTTCTCCTGTCTCATTGTGAGATCTACCACCACCGTTTTTTGAGCTACAATGAACCATTTCTCCCAAGACTGAGCATCTGAGTGGAAGAGATGGTTTTAGATCCAACAGTCCTGTTGTTCTACATGACTCCCCCACTGAGCAGGTCAGCTCATATAAATATCTTGGTGTTTATCTAAACAACTCTTTTAGCTGGGACGTCCATGTGGAAGGTCTGTGTGCCCGTCTACAGCAAAGACTGCATTTTTTGCGTACATTGATCCTGTATGGTGTGAATAAAAAAACTATGGTTTTTATGGTTTTATTTTATCAGGCGGTACTGGAGAGCTTGATCAAATACAGGATGTCAGCCTGGTACGGGAACCTCACCGTCAGACTGAAAACCAAACTGGCCCGTTTGGTGCGTACAGCCATGAAGGTGATGGGGAGAAGGGACGATCATTCCTTGCAGCTCATCTTTGAACAGACAGTGTTCAGGCCCAGAGGATAGTGGCTCACCCATCCCACATCCTTTACCATGGATACAAGCTCCTCCCCTCTGGTAGACGATACAGGGCTCCCAAGTGCAAACTAAATCGTTTTAGGAATTCATTTGTGCCGACCTCCATCAAATTCCTAAACAACGCTTCTTGAGGCCAAAGGTCGTGCAATAATTCTTAGTTATTTATTTAATTATTTTATTTTTTTATACATTGTGTTTTATGATGGTGATTTTTAGCATGTTTTAATCGGTGGATGTGTCTGTAACTGTTGTTGTGAGGGTGTGTCCTGGGATGTATTGATTTTTGTTACTGTAGTTTTCAAGGTATTTGTGGCTCAGCTGTCGAGTCCAAAACAAACAATAAAGTATATTGAATTGAATTGAACTGAACCCAGCATATAGAGCTGATAGCAAGAAAATAAAAGTCAAATTGAGAAAGAAGTTTGCAGTCTTGGTTACGGATTCTGGGTTTTTATTCACAATACATCAGGTTCTTGATTGACAATATGTTGTAATGTAATGTAATAATGGAAATTCTGGTTTCCAAACTGCGAGTGGCTGCAGCATCAGTATCGCTCCTAAACCCTTCCCATAGACTCCAAGAAAAATAAAAAATGTTCAGGACCAACCTGAGAATAAAGGGTGTCCTATTTCCTCATGGAA
Organism: Arrhamphus sclerolepis; assembly: GCA_037176975.1. Classification (NCBI taxonomy): domain Eukaryota; kingdom Metazoa; phylum Chordata; class Actinopteri; order Beloniformes; family Hemiramphidae; genus Arrhamphus; species Arrhamphus sclerolepis. The sequence continues at coordinate 3,495 of JBAMYA010090832.1, read as the reverse complement.
AAGTTCAGCTAACCTACTGGCAAATCCATCAACCACACTGAGATCATGAATCAAAGCTGAAGCTGTAGTTTAAATGATTACCCTGGTACCGAGTAACCGCGCAGCGACAGTATACCATAAATACATGAAGCACATGCTCGTAGCATACACCAATTAATTCTGCTTCCATTATTTATGATCAGCTCGAGTCATTATGGAAACCAAGTTGCTGAAATACGCACAGCTTAGAGCCCATCCGTCTGCCGTACATAATTTTTCTGATGAATTGTTGTACAGATGTTTACATGTTCTGGCCGCAGGCTGCAGTACACGCATTCAACAAAACAAACCAAAAAAAAAAAGAAAACCCCGCCCTTTCACTGTAATCCTGCATGCAGGAGAAGCGGTTGGATAAAATTAAACAGATATGCTTATCTAAACTATTTATTAAAGAACCATATCCGAGATATAATCCTAATATGTTATCAGGAGCCAAAGGGATTTTGGACGTACGTACATCACAGAAATCCAGGTGTACTGGGTCGTAAGTCGGGGGATTAGCAGGAAGGCTATTGTAATTTTTTAAATAACACAAAAGCAGATTTCATTTTTAAAAGGCTGAAGGACCATCTGGGAGGAGGAAAGTACTTTGGTTTCATCAAATTCAATGTGCTGCACCGTACCTCCGTATACCAATTATTATTATTGTTTTTCATCGGCCTGGACCACCGGGTCACTTTTAAATGAAAAGCATTTTCCAAAAGTATATCTGATCACGTACTTGACTTGTAGCGCGAGGACACCACATCCTCTACGAATGGATTTAACAGACTGCACCAGTCTGAGTTATGTTGGAATCGCATTATTCACCGCGTACAAGGGTTTTACAGCCGAAGTGGGCAGCTTAACCTGTACGGAGGACACACCGGCCCGGCAACAAACACCAGGATACGGATTGTGTTGTAGCAATTGGACTGGTTTAATCTTTTAGCAATTCCCTGTATGTTAACCAATGCATCTGTTCACCTTAAATGTCACAGTTGAGTATAAAAGTACTTCACTGGATCATTCCCCTTAAAGCACGTGTCAAACTCAGGAACCTGCGGGCCAAATCTGGCCCAACACTTCATTTTGACAAGACAAGCATATACTTGTTACGAGGAACTTCCTAGAAATATTTAAAGGGGTGCCCATGCAAGTGCCTGCTTGATTCAGTGTTGATGTCGAGAATTCAAATAACTGAGATGAGGAAAGTATTTATTTTAGGATGAAAAGTAGCAATTTTACACCAAAAAGCCACAAACGATATGCACAATTCTACAAAAATAAAATTTTTATGACAAAAAAAAGATGATTTTTATCAAAAATTATTGCTTTTTTGTAAAAATTCCCCCCTTTTTTCAAGAAAAGTTCATGGTTTTAAGATAGAAAGTTAAATTGTACCAAATTAGCTTTTTTGTACGTCAGTTGTAGTTTTATCTGAAAAACCTATGATTTTGCAAAAGTGGATATTTTACAATAAAAAGTTGTAATTTTAAATTGAAAAGCTTATTTTATGAAAAATACAATTCTTTTCAGATTAAAAACTATAAATCTGGCAAAAGTAAAAGTTTGAAGCTTTTTACAATAAATTAATGATTTTTGAAGAGACAAAAGTTTAAATTTTACGATAGTCGCATCATTTTGTCAGATTTTATGACAAAAACTCAAATTTCTAATGACAGAAACTGCAGCATTTGACATTTTACAACAGTTATATTGAAGGGCTCCCAATGCAAGTGGCTGCTTTACTCAGCAAATATTTTGCATGAAAAGTAGGAATTTTACATCAAAAAGTTACAAATGTGTGCAAACAATTTTCAACAAAAAAAGTAACAATCTTACAACAAAAAGCTGGTGATCACAAATTCTTGTTATTTGTAAAAATTAACTTATTTTGTTCAACAAAATTTTAGGACAGAAAGTTGAAACATCTGTTGTAATTCAGTTGTAATTTTTGTTTTTTGAAAAAGGACATTGAAGAAGCTGATATTTTCAACAAAAGTTGCAATTTTGTGCTGTAATTATAAGATTAAAAGTGTCAAAATGTTTCAAAAATGTGAAGATTTACAGTTTATAGCTTTATACGATAAAATTTGCAAAAGTCTCACATTTATGTTAAAATAGGTGCAGAAATTAGAGTTTTCATAGCAAAATTAAATTTCTTTAAAAAATGTCTTTCAAAAAGTTGTGATACAACATAATTCAACATTTTACAACAAAAATTGGTGACTTCAGGAGAAAAAGAATTTATAGATAGCTATGTTAGCTTGGTAACCATGGTGATGTGGCCTTGCTTTTAAGCAATGCCATTGCCAGACAATTCATCATAACCCAGTTAGAGCTGGAAGAAAATCGCTTTTGCTGTTTACTAAAACTGCTAAACGTGTTTCGGGTGCAGACTCTTGGGTTTCACTTGAGGAGGAGGAATGTAAATTGAACTATGAAACTGGCTTAACTTTGACTGATGAGGCCTTTGCTGCAGCTGCCTCCAGTTGTGCTTTCAGCTGTATTATGGGAGAGCATTGCAGTCAGGGGAGGAGTAATCCACATCTACTCCGGTAACGCCTGTGATGCTATCACAGTATGTTTTGGGTCATTGTCCATCTGTGCTGTGAGGCTCCATACCAATCAACCTTGCCGCTCTTGGCTGAACCTGAGCAGACAGCATGTCTCTCTACACTTCAGCGTCCATTCAGCTGCTTCAGTCCTCTGTCACATAAAGGATTAGTGACACTGAGCCACTGGAATTCTGCATTTCTGTTAATATACTAACTGATTCTGGCCTTTCTATTCTTCTATTTTTGCTCACATTTGTATATTTGAAGTTTTTCCCTTTTTTTGAAAGACTTGTTTGCCTCCTGGAGCGGGTTCTTCGCTTGGCTGGATTTTGTGACGAGGATCCTGTGATCATCCACCACTGCTGTCTTTCTTGTTTGTCTCTGGATGTAACAAACTATTGATTTGGCCAAATCTAATGCTCCTGTCCTCCAGATTCTGCTGTATTTCTGTCGTGCAAAGACGGCCTGTTTCAGTTGCAATGAGAGCTTCTTGGACCACACGTGGCCGCTATACCCGTCCGAATGTGAGCGGCTCACTTCCACGACACTTTGGTGAACAACTCATGGGAAGATTAACCATCTTCAGTGTTTTCCATCTGCCAATAATCCTTCCCACTGTAGAACTACACATCATTTGTAAATGACTTTTAGCGGTGGAGCCGAACCCGAATACGGTATTCAGAAAGGCACAAATAACGTGTTTTTTTTGAATACTTATTTCGAAGAAATACTTTAAAAAGTATTTGTATTCGGGAACAAGAAAAACTTTTTTCCAAAGCTGCGTTTCCTCATGAGACCACAGTGTCCAGATGAGTGAGTGATGTTCAGGAGTCGGGGGGGTGAAAGAGGTGACTGACAGGCTGCTCCACACAGCAACAGAGAAGGCTCGGCTGAGCGAAAAAAACAAAACAAAAAA
>JBAMYA010090803.1:0-21800 GCA_037176975.1 Arrhamphus sclerolepis | reverse complement strand
TCTTTTATATCTACTAATAATTTATATACCTATTGATATATTATAAATCTCATGAAGCTTAAAACCTCTTTGAAAGCACTTCTCCTTTGTAAAACCACCAGGATTTGAAATATATTAGCCAACAGGTATATAAATTATTAGTAGATATAAATTAGTGGCTGCATAGCATTGGTGTACTGGCATTTTTATATCCATTAGGCCATGAGCTGATGGAGTAGGATCACTGGAGGAAAGTATATAAACTATATAATAAACATAAAATTAGCCACATCCCGATGTGGGTGTATTCATCTTTTTTTTCTTTTTTTTAAATACATATACATTTATAGTACATATGTCACAAGCAGCATTAGAATATGCAGCACAAAAGTCACAAGGAGCAGCCACAGATATAATGTTTAGTATTAGGCACAAAAAAAGGGCTGATAGAAATGCAGCCTCACAGAATTCTCCTGGCACTGTGGGAGGGAAAACAGGTATAATACAGTACAAGTTCAGGATTATATGCTTCTGTGGGTGTGTGTTTTCACAGCAAAGGACAAGGGAATAATCCAACCACAAAGTGGAATTCTGTGTGTGTGTGTCCATATTGTGTTCTCTTCATAATGCCACTGCAAACCATGGCAGCGTGGTTGCTTTTAGATTTAATGCAAAAGAGGTCTTCAAAAGTCACCCACCAAAAAGTGGAGTGCAACAGTCAGCCACAGGTCCCCCCATTTCACGTCAGCCTTCTGTGTACGAGTACTGAATCCACATCTGTCTGCTTGACAGTTAGTATCTCCTCTTTCCATGTTTCCCACCATCAGTCATGCAGGTTTTAGGTCGGAGAGCTAAAATGAAGGGAAACAAATATGTTGACATTTGAAAACTAAGTAGTCGTGGAGTGCTTTTAAATCATTTGTCAAATTCCAGCTGTTTCAGTCACCTGGATCAGCGGTCTGGTTCTTCTTACTGTGATGAACTATCTGATTCTCATTGGTCATCTTCACATCCTGATCCTCCACGTAATTACTGGAAAACAGCGGAAAAAGAAAAAAAAACACAGCAAACACTTTTAAACATCTGTTTCAACTGTCATAGCTAAACACAGAAAAAAAAAGCCTGTTGGCTCTGGCATTATTTGACCAAAAATGGAGAGTAAATAATAGGAAGAAAGGAGAGACATCACAAGTCAAGCATGTGCTAAAGGAATGACTGAGATGGCTGCAGGAAATCTGAGGGGACTAGAGGAATCTTCAGTACATGGTTTGACCACAGGGGGGTGCTGACACTGAGCTTTCAGGGCTATTTTACTCACTGTTGGTGGTGTCTGCTGCCTCGAGGGCTGAAGTGGGAAAGAGTTGTTCAATCTATTGAATTATTGGTGCAGTAATTTTTATTCTAACTGTGTTAATAAATCGGTCCATTATTCTATATTGGATTATAAATTCATCAATAGCCTTGACAGAAAAAAAAAAGTACATTTGGAGAAAGAAGCAGGTAACCACTATGAAAACCATCTTGCACAAAAAGAAAAGAAATGAAATAAAAAGGGTACCTGATGACTGTGTTCCTCTCCCGGTGTAAAATGTAGACATCGTCTGTAAACAAGATGGTGTGGTAGGGCACCACTGGCTCACATGTTGGCAGAATGCCTCGTGCCGTTTGGCTTACGCTGTCCAAGATGCCATTATACACCAAGAGGTCATCCACCAGCAGCTGTACACAAAGACAGACCTCAATAAGAAAAAAGAAAAGCTACTTCTGTACTCAGCAGCAGACTGAGAAGCTCACCCCAAACTCTTTCACTCCTCGTTGAGGTGTCTTCGAGTAGTTCCACAGCTTGATCATAGAGACCGTCACCGGCTGATCAAAGATGACGTACACACGATTTACCTGCATGGAACCGAGCGATACACACTTACATCACCTGGAAACGTTTTCCTGAGTTAATTGTCACAGATGACCAACCTCTGTCACACACTTCCTTACCAGTCCAGGCAGCACCGGGGCTAACCACATATGTCTGCCATCCTGAGTATCATTGACTCCATCTATCAGTTTATCAGGAGTCCTTACGTCCCCACTCACATTGTCCAGTACATTCACACTGTCTGGAAAAGCTGCTATATCTGAGGATGTCAAGTTGAGGACAGATGAAATATTATGGTTTATTAACATTCCAATATCAATACTTAAACAGCTGAGACTTGGAATAAATTCATAATAGAAATGCACGCATTGCAAATTCACATATGCAACTATTAATACTAACTGAAAGTTATATTTGAGCATAGGTTAGCAAACACATTTTAATGATAGTAATATAATACATATTAATAGTCTCAAATATTCCAGCAGATAAAAGAAAATTAAATTGCTATTTAAACATTTTTAGTTAGAAGTTTATGTAAAGTTCTTTAAGTAATCATGTGAACACATTAAAAAGTAAAAGATAATGTATCATACAGACGGAGCACAGTTAAGGCTTGTAAAGAAAAGAAGCATAAAGTCTGTCTGGCTCATGAGAAAGGATACTGTTGTCACTGAGACTGATCTTCTTGTGATTCTGGTTGTAAAACTCCAGGCCGTTCAGGCCGATGTAGTATGGATCACCCCAGGTCGTTAACAGCTGCAGCTGAAAAATGACTGACAATCAAAGACGGTCAAAGAATCTACACAAAGGAGCATTTTGTATCATGATAGTCCATGACTGACTGTTCCAACAATGTTAGAAAAACAGTAAATAAAAATGAGACTAAGTTCTTGAGTGGTTTAACGCTTCATTATAAAAACTCATTTGCACAATTTTGAATTATCTGTTTGTGTTTAAGGTCACCTGTATTGGATATTAAAATCGTAACCTATTTATTTGCTCTTTTTTCCAGTTACTTCAATGAGTTCAGCACACTGAGAGCTGAGCTGTTCTTCTACAGCAGACAGCTGGTTTGAAGTTATTTTCTGCCAACCTGCATAAAGTGAAGACCAGTAGAGTATTACACTTCATCTGTAGTATTAATTATAAGAACTGGTTAAACGTGTGAAATACATTTTCCTTTTTTTTTTAAATTTAAAGAACCAATTGCTCAAAATGCTGAGTTTTTAAATTTTGAGTAGCAAAAGTGTTTTATTTTTGGTTTCTTTAGGCCTGGTGTTAATCCGAGTCAGATTAACACGAGGTGCTCAGGAGCCATCTGGCATCCTAAATACCAGGTGGTGTCTCATTGGAAGACATTCACGAGAAGATGGAAAAGCCTCTCATTTTTACCGTGTAACCGAATAACCAGATGAGTAGTTACTGTCTTGCAGCAGAAACAGTCATCTCAGTTTTTAGAATCAGGGAAGAATTCTGACAGAGAACTGGAGGCTCATCACTACTCAGAATGAGTCCTGCTGAGGAGCAAATTTTCAATACCTAAAGCAATTCAAACCTCAGAAATTTCATAATGTTTAAGCCAAAAATAAAGCAGATAAAACAGCTGAGACCAGAATTTTATATACACTGTAAACCAGACGTACCTTTTTTTCTATCACTGTCTGGTGTTGAATCAAACTTAACATTTCTTGTTTTAGGTCAGTCAGAATAGCTAAAATTATGTCAATTTTGTTTTTCACTATTTGTTAGTATTTTCTTTAAATTTGTTTGACTTGAGTCAAATCTTTTTGGTTTTCGTTCCTCAAGATTAATAACAGAATAACAGAATAAATCTCCATCGCTCCTGTAGACAGAAATATACTAATGCTAATATTTTCACAAGAAAAAAAAAACATGTGAATGCTCATGGTGTTTTCAAAATACATAATACAAGTAACTAAATATTCCCAGAATTAAATATAATCTCTGTATGTACAAATGAGCAGAGTACATTTTGAAATGATATTTGCAGACAGGATCTAATTATCTAATTAGGAAGCTTGTGCTAAATCAGTGATGAAAAGGATACAACCACAAGGCATGATGGGAGCTTCATACTCCATGCTGGCTTGTTCTTGTTTCTTGGAGCTTCCTCTAAATTTGCAACAAATTACATATCACGAAATGCAATTTTCACAATTTGAAGTATATAAAAAGTTCAAACGTTACTTCAGATTCCGGTTCCTACCTGGGGGATTCTTTGTTACTCTTGTTATCAGTCGATGTCTGAAGGAAGTCAACAAAAAGAATCTCCTGAGCAAAGTCAAAGTGACAATTGCCTGGTCCTTTCCTGATCAGAAATCCTTCAGTTGGGGAGATGGCAACATCATCCATGAACAAATGGATGACTTTTACCTAAACAAAACATTTTAGGTTCATATGAATAATACAGTCTTTAACACACTAATATCTGATCTAATCTGGAATGTTTTAAATTAAAGAAAACACCAAAAAGTAGTCAGGATGTACCTAGAATAGATATTATCCAATGTCTTTATTCAGTTAACTGATTTTTTTTCAGCTGCTGATGAGAATTTACAGCAAAAAACAAACAAAAAAACACCAATCCCCTGCAATACTTAACAGCTTATTTCTTCTGGCTGCTCCTTTTAGGGGTCACCACAGCAATTCACCAGCCTCCACCTAACTATCCTCTGCATCCTCTTGTCTCACACCAACTAACTTCATGTCCTCTGTGTCTACATCCATAAATGTCCTCTCCTTGGTCTTTAGACCTTCTGCCTAGCAGTTCCAACCTCATCATCCTTCTATCGATAGGGACTCACTCCTGATCCTATCCATCCTCGTCACTCACAAAGAGAACCTTGACATTTTAACTTCTGATACCTCCAAGTCTGACTCCTGTCTTTTCTTCACTGTCATAGTCTTTAAACCTCATAACATCGCAGATCTAACTACCATCTTCTACACCTTTCCCTTCATTCTTTTAATACTATTATCATATGTTTTTTTTTTATTTGAGCTGGACTTCCTACATCCAAATATATGCTCTCAGGTACAGAGAAACTGATTATTAATGCCCTTTTATGTGCGAATCTTATTTAGCTACGATGACTTCAAATAATCATTTATCTATCAATAAAAAACACTGATGGATCTCCAAACTAAAAGAATCAACACTGTTGTGATTCATATTTTGTTGTTTCATAAATCCTTTCTACATTATTCATTTAAATGTATCATGAAGAAACTGTATTAATTTGTAATCTAAACAAATATGGTTTGAGCCGTGCAGAAAAGTGACTCACCCCTCTGTACGAGTCCTCAGGTGACTTGTTGTAGTTCCAGAAACGGAGACCAGCGATGGTTTGAGCCTTGCTGAAGGTAATGTTCAAGATGTGGGGCTCTCCATAGGAGAAAGGAATCAGCCACATGTGCTGGTCATCAGTGGTAATGTTGTGGCCATCAATGAGCCTGTGTAACAAACGTTCAAATTGAAGACTCCACAATTTTGAAATAATCAAAGTCTTGACTTTGATTGTGCAATAAACTTTTATATTTTACTTAGTGTCAGACGTACTTATCAAGTGTGCGCAGGTCGTGCCCATATTCAGGTAAGCCATTGAGGTCCCTTGGTGAAGCAGCCAACATACTGAGGTCTAAAGGCAAACTCTCACCATCTTTTCCCACCACTTCCAGACCTGTCAGGCCCATATAATGGGAGTCACCCCAAGTCATAATCAGCTCCAGTCTAAGGCCTGGGGTGACGGGAGATAATTATTATAATATCCAAAATTCAGTGAAAAAAAGTGCAGAATTAGACATGCACTGATAGGAAAATGCTTTGTTTACTCACACTTTCCAGTGTACATCCCGGATATATGTTCGAGGCTCTCCTCAGATAGGCTCACAGTGGGATTAAGTTGAAGTTTCAACTGTGGAAACATTCAAGCACATAAAAAACAAAAAAAACAACAACAACAAACAAACAGACCCAACCTGAATTTCATTTTCCTATTTTTTGCAATAGCTTGGCTATGACCATCTGGGTCCAAAACAAAGAAACCACATGGCACATTTGGCTGCAGAAAAATGGGCTGAGGAGCTACAGGGATCCAAAAAACAAGCTTTTTTTGCAGTGAAAAGGAGCACTGATGAAATGAACTTCAATGCAAGACTTTCATCTAATTTTCATCTTCACTGCATTTCTAAAGAAGCTTTGGTTAAACATTTAAAGGAAAAACACTTATTTAGTCTAAATGCAGAAATGTGTTCTGTTGAAGGTTGTTGCCAGAACTGTTTCACAAGCCTGACCATTAACCTTCCCTCCAAAACATCTTCTGCCTCTCAGAGCACTTGGAACGTGCTGTGAGCAGCATGTTGTCGAGCATTCACTGCTCATTTGTAAGTGCAGAGCTCAAATCTAATTCAGTTATTGTACATGCAAATACAACCGAAATGACAACGTCAAAGGGACTTCTATATGATTTCATTTATTCTCTGATTCACTGCACTGTCTAATTACACAGAAAGAAAAAAAAACCAAACAAACAAGAACAACTATATTAAGAATTAAGCTGTAAGGTAAGAAAATTAAGATATATGAAGACATTAAGTATCTGCAAGTAGATGCAGGAGAGAAGTATAATAACTGCTGGCGCTGGTTAACAGCAAATACAAATATTCAATGTTAAAATACTATTGTCAAAATAATATCAATATTTACCAATATAATATACTGTATATGAGATTTTGTCTGTAATAAAGAGGTAAAGGGGTCTTGTTTTTGTTAACTATGCCACACAGCCCTACCTGTTCCTTTAAAATAAAACCAGAATCTGGTATTTTTGGAAATGTTGATTTAAGTTAGCTTGTTGAAACATCAGTGTCAAACTAAATTTGAAAAGAATTAAAATGAGGGTCTATTACTGTGAACAATAAATGCTAATTGTATAAATGCAGATCAATCAGTGCATTCCTTCTCTACGAAGGCTGTAAGGAGATGAGCAGCAATTCCTTAACTGCATCTGTCTATGGACAAACTGGGAGAGCAACTGCTTTTCCTTCAAAAGATGCTGGGTTACACTGACAACAGTACACAAAATACATGTGGTTACTTTCTTTAGAATATCTCGAGATAAAATACCTCAACCTGCCTTCATTTGAAATTTCTTCTCTCTCATACTCTAGAGTACAGTATTTGATGTGGAAGTAGGAGAAAAACAAGCAAAAAAAAAAAAGAAAACTAGACCTTCCTGATACTGTCTGTACTTACAGTGAGGTCTTCCTCTCTGAAACCAGCCTGTGTGAAAGGTCTTTCGTCTCCTTCACCGTCAGCGGTGCGAGGCCTCTGTAGTTCCTCCTCATACACCAAGCTCTCAGGACTTTCACCTTCACCAAGAAAGGTTTCATCATAACGAGACATGGCCTCCAGGATCTCATCATCAGTGGTAAACAGAATAGTGTCACCAAACTGGTCCAATCCTGAAGTAACAACAGAATGAACAAAAAAAAAGGAAACGTGGTTAAAGGAAAAACCAGATAAACAGTATAAAACTGTCATGACATTCTGATCAGATACCTCCAGAGAGCGTTCCAGAGGCTTTGGCAATTTCTCCTCTAAAGATGCACCTTCCATCCAACAGCATCTCCACCTCTTTGACACCCCGGAAGGAGTGGATGCGTGACTTGTTATAGTTCCATACTCGGATCATGGCAATCTGAAAGGGGGCTCCGAAGTCCAGGAAGATGGTGTGGCTGCGACCAGGGGTAAATGGTGCCAGCCAAAGGTGCATGTCATCCTGAGTGCGATTGATGCCGTCAATCAAGTTGCTGATAACCCGTGGATCCTTACCATATGCTGGGAGAATGTTGATGTCTGGTGGGTCAGCACGAATATGAGCAGGACGAAGAGGCTCCCCACAAGAGCTGAACACCTCGATGCCATTGAGACCCACATAGTGGCGATCTCCCCATGTGGACAAAATGTTGATTATCAGCCTTTGACCCTGTGGCAACACTGGGATCTCAAACTCATCTTCCCGTTCCATGGATTGATCATCATCTGGGAATTCCCCCTGTGGCCCCTGATTGCTCAGGGAAGACAGTCGGCTCTTGGGGGATGCGGAAGGGTTGACTGGATCTGAGGGGGTACAACGTCCCTGCCGCTGAAGGAACTCATCAAAGATGTCACCTTCAAAGGCCATGTTGGAGATGCGTCCACGCTGACATTGGTTGAACTTAGTGAGCGAGTCCCATGACTCCATGAGAGTGTCATCCTGCTGGCTGTGCAGCTGGGCCCGAGAGCTGCTCTGCCTCCTGCTTGTGTTCACCAAAGACATCGGCTCCTCTGAAGAATACACCATAGACTCTGTAATATCAACAAACCAAAGAAAATAAGAACCCTTTCATGATTAAACCTTCCACATTTAGCCTTAAATACAGTAAAAGTGTAAACACACAAGTGCAAATTTCTTGACACAATTTTAAAAAATAATCCAGCCAATAAAACATACCCTGTTATGCATTGTATGGTTTCAATGAAGCATGCCCACAAGCAAGTTATATTATTCTTGCAGAAAAATGTATCTCTTACAGTGGCAGAATTAAGTGGCTCAAGAACATAAAACAGCCACAAATGCAAGATAATTCATACTTTGCATGAGAAACACTATTTAGATTTAATGAATACATGTATCATGTTTCAAATAGATTATGAATTTATATTTAGTGGCGTGCTAACCTGTTATTAAGTACACATTAGCCTCTCTGCAGTTTTACAACAACAAAGGGAGGTGGCACAGCCTACCATTGCTCGTCACTCTGTGATGTTGCTCCTCTGCTTGCCTGGCAGTGGCTGAGGAATTTCGGAAGGAACTCCTGCGTCCGCTGATGGGCCTCTCTGGCTTTTGCTCTCCAAGTTCTTCCAGCAGGTCACAACTCAGGTCTAAAGAACCCGCCTTCCTTTGACCTCCATTCAATGTCCTATCCATCCCTCTGCACACCCTGCCTGGGTTACAGGGAAGCTCTGGAAGCATGGAAGAGGTTGAAGCTTGTGGTGGTTTACTTTCTGTAGATTGCTGAGGTATCAGCCACCGGGGCCTCTCCCTGCTGGCCTCACAGCCCTCAGGAACACCTCTGTTCAGAGGCTGCAGCCACTGGGGTGTGATCCGAAAGGAGGAGGGCTGGGTGGTGACTGTGTGCTCCGTGGGTGCAAGCTGTTCCACCTGCTGCCTAAGATAGTGAGGTTCCTCTGAGGCAGAAAGGTCTAAAGAGTTCCTCTGTGTGGAAGGGTGACGGATGGAAGGAGTGATAGGTGGTAGCGGCGTATGTGATTTCTCTTGCATGTCTACCATAGTCCGGCCTGCGGTGTCTGACAGTGCTATAGAACTCTGGTTTCGCTGGATGCTGCTGCCCTCTCCTCCTTTCCAGTCCTCATAGCGATGGGGACTTGCACCCCGTAAATTGTGTCCAGAAGACACTGCACTAGCAAAGGAGTCTGAGAGCTTGAAATCCTGGAGATTGATTGAGGTGCTGTAGTCAAATACGTGGTTGCCGCAGCCCTTCTCCAGCTGACCTTCAAACACCAATGTGCTGTTAAGGTACAGCTTTATATGGCGTGCACCTATGTCGAGCTCCTGCAAAAGAAACAGATCTTCAAATTTACCAGTATCCTGAATTTAAATAAATCTCCTATTGTGCTGCTTGAGGTGAAATTCTTGGACCGGACTACAGTGAAAGCATTTGGCAAAAATGTTTTCATTAATCAAGAACTAAAGTCTGAGGTTTGAAGACTACCAGATACTGTCGTACTACTGACCATAAACGAATCCCCCTGATGCCCCAACGTGAAATCTGAGCACAAAATAATTCTAACCATTTAAGTTAGAGGATTAAAGCTTTGAGGTAAAACTGTATCACAGGAAGAGTTTAAGCATTTCATAGCATGTATCTGTATACTAAAAAACATTTATATGTTAAATCAAACATACGCTTGTACGTAAAAGAAAAAGTGCTAAAATGCAATAATCATCCATGACAGAGTTAGTTTTTACAAGAGCTTTCTAAACTATCAGTAATTAGTGCTACTGCAGACAAATAACCCAAGTAAAATCAACTCAAAACCCTCAGTGTCCACTTTAAACAGTTTATCCTTCAATATTCTTCCCTCAGGAGTTCCTTACCTTATATGTCCAAGCCCTCAGTCACAATCAAATACAATAAGTGAATAAAACAAAATATCTAGTCAGCCACAAAAAGATCCAATAGGATCTTTGTACCCCTATGTGCACAGCAATGACGCTGAAAGACAGAAAGCCATGCTACACTAATCCTCTAAGGCTAATCTCTCAGTGTTCCACATTTGGACAGACTGACTGGCAGCTCAGCCAACCACGGCTTAAAGACAACTGCACCCCTGACGTAACCACACCAATACTGTAACCCCTATTCTAACGACAGCACACAAGCTGTGGGACATATCTGTTAACTACAAACATGACACTGAATAACCTCTTAACGGGCAGAAGAATAACTATTTATATATGTGGAACAGATTGCACTTGTGATGATGAAATCATTCAACTGTTACATTTATTAAAAGTAGCAATAACACAAATGAAACATACTTTGAGGCTTCTGTTGTAATTCCAGATTTTGATGCAAGATATTCCAAAATCTGGGGAGCGCTCCATGTTCCTGATGATGAAGTAAAGCTGGATGGGAGGGTGGAAGGGACACATCCACATGTGGCGCTCCTTAGTGGTCTGCCAACCCCAGGGAACAGAGGAAAAAGAAGAAAAAAAAGTAAACACTTAATTCACAAATGTCAAAAATCACCTTAAGCTTGGATTAAAACAAGCACTGCAGTCAGACATGAAAGCATCTATTAAATAGTAACAACCTTGAAGCAGTTTGTTTCAAATCTGCCATTTCCTGCTAGCAATGAATTAAATCAATGATACATGCAAGTGATACACTGAAATGTAACAATGTGCAATCTTCTAATGTTTTAGCATTTATTCTTCAACCAACTTTAAATTTTGATTAAAATAAAAAGTACCACTAGCCTTCCAGGTGTAAGGCTGGACTTCAATCTTTACAAAGAGATTGAGCTTAAAACTTCAAAAGATTTAGTAAACAAGTAAAGAGATCTAATCGGTGTGGAAGAAGGGATTCCAACTGGTACCCATGGCAGAAGACACTCACCTTCACCCTCCCATTGACAAGCGCTCCCAGATTCCCTGGGTAATCAGCATTCCTGATGTCTATGTCATGAGGTGACACATAAAACTTCCTGTTTTTGAGGCAGAAAAACTGCAGTTCCGTCAGCCCAACATGCAGTTTGTTCCCCCAATTTGACAGGATCTCCATGGTAACATACAAAGCAGGAGTGACCTCTGCCGACAACTGGCCTCTCTGCAACAGTAACACAAAGCCATTCACAAGTGTGATACCCAGCGATAACAAGATTATTCATTCTGATCTACGAGACTGTGTTACTGACTCACAGGATGCTTGCTATAATCTGTTTTGACACTGTGATGAATGTTGTGGCTGGGTCCAACTTCAAGTTTTTCCAAGGCTTTCAGCAGCGTCTGCTGTTGTCTGAACAGAATTATGACACTGTCAGTTTTTTTTTTTGATGTCTCACCTTCATATTAGTGCTGAGTGATGGCTGAGAGCTGTTGAAATTACACCAATAAATAGTCCTTCAAGGTAACAGGGAATGTACATACCATACATATACTTTTAGAGTCAAATGTAATTATTGAACAACCAAAAAAGGTAAAAGGTGTAGGATCATATAACATTAGATCCACTGCCTGCCAGCATACCTAGAGCCCATGAGCTTTATTCTCTGCATAGCGAGGCTGACATTATTGTCATCCTTGCCATGCTTGTTGTGGAGCTTCAAGCCATCCATCATCTGTTGTTCCCGCACCTGGATGAAAAGGAAACAAATGAAATGAACATGAGCCCAGTTTAGGAAAGAAGAACTACTGAAATCAAGGGGAATAGACAGTATATGTGTGGATCTATAGACAAACAACAACAAAAGAAAATACTGAACGTACTCAAGATAAATATTTAAAGAACAAACAAACAAAATGAAACTTGCTAACATTAATGTCAAAGTATTGGTCAAAGACAGGATGAAAGAAGTGTAATGAGGGTCAAGCAGACCTTATTGCGACTGAAGAGCTCAGTGCTCTGCACAAGACTATTTTCCTTCTGTATGGCTTGGCACACCCTGTACACAACCTCCTGCGAGTCTTCAAGATCTTCAACAGAAACCTTTCTTGCTGCTGACAGTGGCCTTTCCAACTGGCTCCTTGACCCTTAAGCAAAAGGCACAGATTTTTCTTTTTTTTTTTTTTAGGTAAAATTCATGCAGCACACTTTTCAATACACTGTAAAGAATTTGAGGCAGCCATGGGGTACTCAACATCAGTGAAATCTGTTTATTTTTTTCTTTTTACATTTGATTATTGAGAAGTAACCATTTAAAAATGACTTACTCTGACTATCCCAACTGTCTTTTGAAGGTGGTCTATCTAATGTTTTGCTCTTCACCAGCATCGGCTTGGTGGGCATAAACGTGTCAAAACTTTCGTTCCTTTTAGCAGACAAAGACCGTTCAATTTTTCGACCTGGAAGATTTGAGAAAATTATTAATTGCAAAAATATGTCCATCTATTTACCTGTATCTCACACAAAGACCTATAGCAAAGCATATGAATTTGTAGTGTCAGTAACTTCTGAAATAGTTGAGTCTTCATGTTATGATGGTGCTGATGAAGATAACGAAGTAAAATAATTTTACATATGAGCCTACCTTTAGGTGAAGGCCCGAAGTCAAGAACAATAAGTTTTGTTGAGTCAAAATGGCTTTGAGTTTCTGCTGGCCGAGAGTTAGAAGAGGACTTGGAGGAGGAGAGAGGAAGGCCAAGTTCATCCAGACTCTCAGTGCTCTCCTCCCTCTCTATCTGCTCTTCTACCCAGTCCTCATCTGACTCCTCCCCCGCTGAGCCACTACTACTCCGTCGCATGCTAACCTCTAGGCTTCGGCGCAAGACCTAGTTTAAAAATGCCAGTAATTATTCTAAGCACTCAGGCACAAATACGGACTTTTGATGTAACATATCAAAAAGTATGTCACAATTTGACACTAAGGACTTAAGATAAGTCCCTGCATCCCATGCTTACCTTAACTTCCTCAAGGTTGAGGAACACCTTCTCAGCATGATCCTGGCTTCCTTGGCCTCCCTGACTCTCTGGCCTAGAGCTGAAGGAGCGTGAGACTTTGCATGTGTCTTTCTGGCAGCGGGGGCTATGAGGCGAACACACACTTGAGCTCTGCATAGAACACATAGATTTCATAAAGGAGAAATAGCAACAACAGAGAGATGCTAAGTTGTATAGACAGCTACATCTAATACATAGTCCCTGCCCTAAAAATAAAAACACCCACACATACGATGTAGGAATCTTCACTCTACCTCCATATCTACACTTTCATAGGGTTCAAAATCATCAGAGTAGCATTGTTCCGGAGATATTCGCAAACGTGTGCCATTCTCTGTTCGGATTTTAACAGAATCCTGCAAACATGAGAAATTAGGAATGCATAAATTTGTGTTATTTCATTTTTTATAGCAAAATCAATTCAAAAGATATTGGAGGGCTGTACCTGCACCCATTCTTTCCTCTGCACCTTTTCAGGGGCAGTTTGACTCCTCTTCCTGTTTGTCTGATCCAGATTACAACTATCTTCGGTTAGCTGGTGGGCGCTTCTACAGACATCTGCGGATGAGTCACAGCACAGAAAGGAGCATGAGCAGTGTGCAGGGGACCACTGCCTCAGAGGATAGGGAACACAGAGTACATATGCAGATGGTCCATAGCACATAAAGGAAAGGGAAAAAAAAAATGGAAGGAGGAAAAAAAACATGCTGCCAGCGACAACTGTCACTATCATTTATTCACTCAGACTGGGCATGGGATCATGCCATACAAACTACAAGCTAAGGGATGATGGCCAGTAACTGGTGCTCCATATGGCCTACAGAAGACAGAAGCATGATAAAAGAAGAAGATTAAACCTGTGAAACCAAATCAGCTACTAGAACAATCAACATAATCCCTCCTTGCACACAAGGTAAAACAAATGGGGTCTTATATAAGAATAGGTTGCTCTAAATGAACCTTTAAATTAGTCTAGCAGCATACCAGCTGTGTGTGCATGCCTCCCAGACTTGCTGTTTTGGCCCTTGATGTGCTTCTTACTGCATTCAGCATTGGCTCCATTAAGATATATCGAAAAACCTTTCTCAAGCCGCTCCAACTCAATCTCTCTGGGGTCTTTCACTCTGAGACGCTTTAAGATCCTGAAGAGTAAAGATAACTGATAACTACCTCTGAAAAGAAAAGCACACACATATATATATTGGTGTGTGTGTGTTTATACACACACGCCAAACATTCAAAGACAGATTCAATGACTTAAAACTTAAAAGAAGATTACCAAGCCAATCAGTGATTCTCTTTGCACCACTGAAAGTCACAGAGAAGCATGCTATACCATACATCCTGTGTGTAACCCAATATGTCTATCTGTAGGAGCCTGTGCTCACACTTCACCTGTTTTTGTGCTGGAGGGCGATTAAATATTCATCCAGAGTTTCATCTACAGCAGAGGCAAGCTTCTCCCGTTGACATGTCTTAGTCTCCTTGAAGGATACATGCATGAATAAACGCACACACACAATTAAGACTCAGAAAAGCCTACAAATGATCCTTAAAGAAAGCAAACATACCTAATACATCAAGTTGTTCTCAACTCAGTGTTGAGGTTCAACCACAGAAGAGTGATTACATAAATATTTAATAAATATAATAAATGTACATAAAACTGAGAAGTACTACAGACTGACCCAAGCCTGGGCCAAGATGGCTGTAAAAATAATTCCAACACATGTATACATTTGTTAGAAAGATTTTTTTTTCTTCAAGGTGACGCTATGCTGTACACAGAGTTGAATGCAACATTGCCTACAACTGAATGAGCTTCTACATCCTGCAGTAATCTGCCTCTACATATTAAATTTTTGAGGTTTAATTTACAAAAACATAAGAATAAATAATTTGCACAAACAATGCATGTGAAGAATCTAAGATGTGTCTAGTAAAGACACACCAATTGAACTGCCAATTGACCAGCCTTTGTTTATTTGGCTCTAATGGGTATCTAATGGGTATACAGTTTGCTGATGTATTGGCTGATCACTCACAGATACAGTATGCCCACCCCCTCCTCCCCCCATACAGTACAAGTACCATATGCACAGCCTTGTAATTTTTTTCCCCATGTATTTATTTATTTATAATTTATTATGTTAATATATTCAGGTCATAATTATAGGGGAAACAATCAGAATCATCATCAAGTATAAAGTTGGTTGTTTTTTATTGTACCAGAGGAAAGTCACAAGCGAAGGAAAATCATGCAAAAATAGGAATGGAAATGTGACAAAGTGGCTCATACATCCGTATGATTATCATCATCTTAATTTACTGCAATCTGGGAGGATATAACCAATGTGACAGGAGTCATCCTGCGCTTATTTCAGACATTGGCCAACTAAAATAAAATTTAAAAAAAATCTTCCTCCTTTAAAGGAAGATGCTTGTCTTAAAAGGAGGAGGGGGAGAAGATTAACAATAATACGTTGCTTTTGGGAAACAGTAGTATCAGTTGTTGTTGTTTTTTTTGCACAACACAGTCACAACTGTTGACTAAAATACACACGCAATTTTATTAAAATAAGTAATCATGCAAGACGAGAATGAAATCACAAAGTTCTTACTCAGCTTCTACAAGTCAACTAGGCTATAGCATCTGGCAGTGTCAGGAGCAGTTGAAAGCAGGAGAGGCAAAGACATATGAAGGAAGAACAGAAAAGGCTTGTTAGTGACAGAGTGCAGAGACGCATAATAAAGTACTGCTTTCATCCCTACATTTAGAAAAAGAAACAGAAAAACCTTGAGATAATTAAAAAGTGAGATGGCGGAGGATTTCAGTTTATAAATAACATTACCGACAAGGTCCAATTACATAAAACTCTTCACTCACCTTGTTATCCATTGTTTACGGCAGATAAAGATGTTCTCAAAGAGACTATCCCATATTTTGAAGAGGGTCGATCATTCAAATGAATGATCTAAATCTGTGCTTGTTCCTCACTGCAGGGTGACACAGATGAAAGCCCAAGGTTAGCCGTGACATGAGACCTACCTCACAGCCCTGCAGAATCTTTAAAATGTCGCCACACCCGATGGACACTTCCGAAGAACAAACACCTGCCCATGTATCTCGTTGGTGGCGGATGGCAGTTATTTTCAGAAGCAGTTTTTCTGTTGTGTATTCAGAATGCAGTTAGCCCGAGCAACCGTAAAGAGAGCGTACGAGTGGCAAAGTGCCATATTTGAGTGCCATTAAATAGCCAACAAGCAAGTAACCAGACTGGCTAGCGATTTTCGATTATTTTCTGCACCGCTGCAAATATTTACACACAAGGCTGACTGTATTGAGTGGTAAAGGAAATGTTTGCAAGCGGCTAGCTATGACGCTAACAACAAACGGAAAGGCTAATAAGTTAGCATGTAACTAGTTTACATAAAAACTGTTTTGTTTTACTACAAACTCTACTCAATCTCTTATAAGTATACTCACAGTTCCTGTAAACTGTTACTTCATAACCAATTGGTTACAGAGTTTCATCTTTTCTTTTTGCGTTTTCTCATGTGCCTAGTGTTATGTTGGTTGGTAACTAGGATAGCTGTCGACCAATGAGAAGAGCCGCATCACAGTTGGACACGCCCCCAGAATGCTTTCTCTGCCTTCTGCTATGACGACCAAATCTCCACCAGTCAGCGGTGCCATCATATGAAT
Source organism: Arrhamphus sclerolepis (assembly GCA_037176975.1). NCBI lineage: Eukaryota > Metazoa > Chordata > Actinopteri > Beloniformes > Hemiramphidae > Arrhamphus > Arrhamphus sclerolepis. The sequence goes on along the minus strand of JBAMYA010090803.1, from coordinate 4,992 downwards.
AGGTTAAGAAAAAAAAAAGTATCCACAGAGAAAGGCATACACATTTTCACGGTTAAAAATTCAACATTTTTTTTTTATTTATTATAAATCAGTACATTTTTTATAAAAAAAAAAAAAAAAAAGAAGAAGGGTGAAATAAAACCATTTTAGATGTAAACCAAACGAATAAGGTAATGGCCATCTTCTTATACCCAATTCTTATCACAGTCTCTTGATTAGCCAGCAGATTTAATTAACACTCATTCCAAAACACACTAGCCTGAAGATTAATCTCCATTTTTTGGGGGGAAAAAAGTCTCAAATTATAGTTATGTGGTTAATGTCAATCTTTCTGCAAAGCCTTTCAAGTACAGCAAATTAGGAGGCCATTGTTTCTGTGCAATTACATTACAACAATTACCACAAGCAGTCAAAGTGTGCACACATCTTTTGTATAGCATTTTCAAGGTGTAAATACTCGAACTTCTGCAGTACAATTAACAACATGAGCTTTGTGAGGGGCTCAGTCTAATAGTACTGAATATGCTGCAGGCATACTGCATAAATTAAACAGACCTAGCTTTATTTTTTTTGTGCTACAAAATTCTTAAGTGAGATTAATAAGCCAATTGAGAAAAGCCAATGCCACTCTGTTGGATTCACCTAACGTCCTCTTAAAAGTAAGTGGGCTTCAATACGGTAGATGCTTGAGGTCAAAGGGGAGTACAGGAGATGCTCTGCTGGACCAAGCAAACCTGATCAGAGCTCACATAGCACTCAAAACACTACACAGAGGGTAGATCTGTTACCATGGAAACCAACTTGGGTTTAAAATGAATACCCTAACATTTTTGTGGGCAATTATAATTTGTATTCTCTAAAAAAATAAATTAAATACCCCTTGTGATTAAAACTTATTAATTTCACCTTACCCTTTAATTACAGGGCAATAATTGTTTAGATATGCAATATGAGTGAACCAATTTATCTTCACAGCACTGCAAGATAAAACGCATAAAACTTATCTTCATTTAGTCTCCTCCAGATAGTTTCACTAATCCTCATGGTGAATCTTGTGTTTGGTAGAAATGTATTATTTATGGATAGGATTCCAAAATTTTCTGTCTTTATTAGGACCCAATTGCTTGTACAATTAATCAGTTGTGAAACTGAAATTGTGGGGAAAGGTTACAGCATTCAGTTGTCCATTTTAACACCAAGCTTTTACTGACAAACTCTGCTGGGTTATGTTAGTTAGATGTACATTAAAATGGATCACATGTCCAATTACTAAAAACACATGGGTGGAGGAAAAATGTAAAACAATAACTTAAATAGAAGTGCTTAAAACAACAGTTCTTAGAGCCCTTTCAAAAACAAAAAAGCAAAGCAGAAATCCCATTGCAACATAAAAGGAGAGCTAAATGAACAGCTGAAATGGTAATACTAATATTCTTCCAATGATTCACAGATGTACAGTTCACTTATAGGTTATATCCTTCCCTCCCTAACCAAAATTTCATGTTTCGTGGTCAGTGACCCCCCCACGTCTGTGAGCCGCGGCTTCCCTCTGTTTCAAGTCTATCTGTAGTAGAACACTCTGTCTCAGTACACCTTTCTTCTTCCTCCTTTGCCATCAGTGCCCTTTCTTCCTCCTTTTTCCTGTGCTCCAACTCCCACTCCACAAAGGTGTCAAAGAGGCTGGGCCAAGCCTCATCTTCGCTGTAGTTGCTGAGGTCAGGCCCAATAGCCTGTGTGAAGTTGAGGAACATGTTCCAAGTGTCCCTTGAGATGCCACGAATACCTGACGGGTTCTCAGCTAGGAAGTCCAGCCAGTGCTCCAGGATCTCGGGTTTGTCCTGTGTGAAAACCAGTCGCCATAGCGCTATAGCGATTTCACGCTGTAAAGAGCGTTGACCCTCCTCTGCATCTAGACCAAACTGGAAGGTGAAGCGGTAAAGGTCCTTGAAGCTTTCCTCACCCTGGGCTTCCAACAGCATGCACGAGAAGCGTGAACAGATGCCCTCGAGACTGTCTGCCTGGATAGCCTTGCAGCCCTCAATAAACTCTTTCCTGATGACAAAGAAAACAAGAGCAGATTTGAGAATCGCCATGCAGAATTTCACTCAAGGATACATTTACAAAAACCTGACCAAACTTACAGTAGGTACAGTTAAATACATTAACTCATTGAATGTAAAAAAATAAATAAAAATAAATAAATCTGCACTTGTACAAAGCTATATCCAATCCCTTTTCAATTAAAACACACATTTTGCTTTATTTGACCCCAACAACAGTGTAGGCTTTTCAAATTCAAATGTAATAAAAGAGCTTTACTAAGCATCACTTGACAATGAAACATGGTTACTAGGGTGTGGTATTGTCCAAACTGTCTGGACAGAAATGTGCTGAGTTAAAAATCAGAAAGGGGGGGGACAGGGACAAGAGACTGGGCCACAACAGGCAGCGCTATTCATCTCTGCCACTAACCACAGGGAGGTGCAGCGCAGGATCTACTGTGTAGCTCCTACCTGATTGGGGGTGACTGTGCATTCATGTGTCCATGGCGATCTTTGTGTGGACTGGTGTGAACTTTACAATTTAGGAGTGAGGGCATTTGTAGAGAATGAAAACAAATCGGAATAAATACATCCAATGTGTGATTAGACGAGTTGTCATGGCTCAGGTCATGTCAAAAGTGTACAAGTACAAGTTCAATTTTTTTTTTTTTTTTTTGGCATGTTATACAGTGTGATGACTATTGTTTTTTTTTTTGGCATGGGGGAGGGGGTCGTGGTGTGTCATACAGCCAGTGGGGGGAGGGACAACAGAGACTATGGCAGCCCAAATTAGACTGGCGGGCCGCCATAGTCTCGTCAATGATGGGAAATAGCTATAACTTACTTGTTGAGGGGTAACATGGGTAGTTACAATATTAGACATTATTTGCTAAAAAAAAAAGTCTAAAAAACAGAAAATGTGCAAGAACATATCAAATGACCTCTTACTGATCAGACATAATTCCACGCGTTTGCACTGTGTCTAACTCTTCAGGTTTCCAGGAAAAATAATTCAATGAAAAGCAGCTTGGAAGCTCTTAAGCTCTGTAATTCACAGAAAATCATCTGCTCTCCTTGTGTATTCATTTCTAGTGTGACACTGAACAAAGCAGCTGTGAGCATAGCATCAGAGCTCCACATCTGTTGACTCTGCGAGCTGTTTTTATGGGTCTTGCCCCACATATCCCGAACTAAGCTACATATAGTTCATCTCATCAGAAATTGTGTGTCAATATACCCTGGCAAGACTGAGCATAACAGTATGAAGAAAAATAGCTACGTGATAAGTGCATTATAAGACACATAATACCTATTGAAATATTAAAATCAGTAAAGCATATTGTTTGTTTAAATATATGTCTTCAGTCTTTTCTTCAGATTAGTATTTATCTAGTGGAGTCTATGACAAGTTCCTGTTCTGTAAAGCTAATCTCAACTTCTATCCATAGTATTACACTCGCACTTGCTGAAGGGATGGTAAACGGGTCATTTACTTGGGCCTGTAGTACCCAGAACTGGGCCCTCCAACAAATTAAACCACTGACAGAAATTATTTTTTCCAAAATAGACTGCTATTTAAAGGACCGTTGAGAAGAAGAACAATAGCAGTCATGAAAACCCACAGCTCCAAACAAAAGTGGTTTGGCCACTGACATAACTTCTGACTTCGAGTTCATTTAGCCTGCTCAAGTAAAATGTCAGAATGTCCAATCAGCATAAGTCAGGTCCACAGAAAAGAAGTGCAGAAAAGGAAAGTAGAGGTTTGAGGGATTTTATAAAAAAAAAAATATATTTAAAAAAAATAAATAAAGCGATTAGGCTGGAACAAGTGCAGTAGAGACGGAGGCGCCAGGCAGTAACATCAATCTAGATCATGGTAAGAACCAGTGCAACAATTAACATCTACCACCTTTGTAATCTAACCCTGCAGCACCTAGATTAGCCCAAAATATAAATATTTGGACCATGCAGCAAGTTGGAAAGCCATCTAGGACACGTTGCAAGGAGGAAAACTCCAAAAAGTGAGTATAGGGTGAAGGGGAGAGGAGTCTTAAACTGTAAGCATATCCCAGGTTTGCATACACAACCAGGTGCGTTGTGAATGTTTCTTGCTTCTATACGATGTGGGCAGAGCACGCAATACCAAAGATCTCCAAATGTGGGCAGAATGCAGAGTCAGAAACAGAGAGAAGTACTTGATCTTTTGTTTTTGTTGCAGTCACAGTCAAGATAAGAACAGCAGCAGCATCATAGTAAATATTCATTTATTTCCTACATAGTGAGAATACTGTGGGTTGGAAGGCACCATCTAATATCAAAACACTATGCTAAATCGGTAATACCAAATCCCACCTAGGCTGACTTCAAAACTGAACCTCTTCTTGTATTTGGTTCAAACCTCTTTAAAATCTGCTACATTTACCCACGGCTCCAAATGTTAACGTAATAATGCATGAGTTGGAGCCCACACGTTTTTTTTTTGTTTGTTTTTTTGAGAATTCACCAGATTCTCTGTCATGTCTAACTTTATGCCAGCTCAACCTGCTATGTGTAAACTGACGTGTCTTAGCCATGGTGTAATGCCAAAATGCTCTTAACACATTTTAAGCAGAGGATGGACAAGAACGACCGTGATTAAATTGAATTGATACTTTGATCACCAAAGGGAAATTATCAAATTCATTCGAAGAGGTGTCACTGAAGCTTCAAAGGAAAAAAAAATAAAATAAAATCTGAAGGTTTTTCAGAACGACAAACAGTGATGCTGTTCTTTTTCACTCTCAGCAGTCACCTCATTGAGCCTCAATGTCTTTAGTTTTTCTTTCAATAGTGTCCTTTTGTCAAAAAAAAAAAAAAAAAAAAAAGTCTCATAATGCCCCCCACACCCCCACCCACCCACCCAACCCCCGCCCCAACTTTATATCTAAATGTTAAATTATACTTTTTTTTC